>OU618544.1:2500-167670 GCA_914829495.1 Eilema sororculum | reverse complement strand
CCTATATGTCGTATCCATACTGTACATATAATTAGACTTGTCAGATCTTAGTGAATACACCTCGGAGCACCACATCTTTATAAATTGAAAACAAACTCATTACTCTTCTATAGTAGCCCGAATCTGGACCTTCTTAAAAATGATTCGCAATTATTTCAAACCGCTGTATGACATATATAATATACATAAAATTCGATTATGTTCTTTCTGACACTATTTGAATACATATATATATATATACACTGACATGTAATGTTCTTGTATGTATGTATGTATGTAATATTCTTACAAATAAATGAGTTATGAGTTATGAGTTATGATGTACGAATGAACAGCTAAGTGAGGTAAGAATTAGGGCAAACCAGATACGCTGAATGATGGCGTATCTGATTGCCCTATATAACTTACTTCGTCGCGCCTCGGCGCTACTCGCTACTCGCGGGACAGTAGGGCACTTCGCCCACCCTACGAGTAGGGTCGTCTGACTATAAGTTTTACTTCAACCTCAGCCGAACACGTGGAGTACTAAATAAAGTACCTACTTTTCTACATGCTCCTTGCATTATAATGTTACCGGGAATGTAAAATATGCAGGTATTCTTGCCTGCTGTTCCATCAGCAATGTGTGAAATAAATAGGTTATGGTCTATATTTGCGGAAATTATATTTCTAAATGGTTATGAAATGGTTGTTTATTCTATAACTAGGTACCATCCCCGTTCAGTGCAAATATTTATATGCTTGAATATGGCTATTTGCATTGGTCTGGCTGTTTCTATGTATAATATGTATATATTTATTTAAAAAAATGCACCTAAATATAATTTATCAGCAATGTAACTATTTCTATCACTGATCTTAATCTTATCTACCTTATTTTCATACTTAGACCGAACTTAATAGCTTGAACTAAGTACACGAACTAACTGTTGGCACAAAGAAACAAGTCGACCACTCAGCCTATAGTCTATACTCAGCCCTAGTCAACTATACACCCAATCACCAGATTGTTTGTGTCGGTTAAGAAAACCATTTTTCTAAATTGTTTCGCTACTTCAATTTTACGAGATGCCACGATGAGCAGCTGGCCAGGCGGGGGAGGAATGTATTGTATTATAGGACCTTCATTTTGCAGCCTGAAGTACACACAAGCCAGTTACTGCTAATATAATCTACTATAATGTTGTGTAGACTATCTGCAGGAAACAAACACCGAATCAAATCATTCGTAAATTGTGAAATATCTTCGTGAAGAGTGTTAAGTTGAATATTGGTGTGTCAGCTGTTGTATATCATAGTGTGATTGCGCCGCGTACATAACACCAGCCAGTTTTACACAAACGAAGGATAATCTGAGAAAATGAATTATTGGAGTGGTGTTTTGTATTATTTCTGCGTCACCAGCCACTACACGGATAAAAACGGATTTTTTATGATATGTGAATAAGGACAGTATTTTTTGTCTGCAGTTGCAAAAAAGATACTTAAGGGACAACATCGTGTATGTTCCAATCGATGCTCTATTTTATAAGTCGATAAACAATACGATAGTATGTTGAAACCGTAGTAGAAATCTATAAATTACTAACACGTATTCCACCTTTTCGCCCTATCACAGTGTGCAGTAATCATTTATTGTACTGTTTATAATATGTGTGCCATTTCATAAATACTTACTTATTATTAAGTAAAATTATTCACCATTGTCCCTCTTCTAATATTGAAGACGACGCAAAGCCTCACTTAAATAAATTACCGAAGGTTGATCAATATTGATGATTAGTAGTGGTGGGCGATTTCGTGATATACTAACGGAAACACTCGAATAATAAAATATCTCGAGATATCTCGAATCGGAGTGCCAACCTCTCGAGTAACGCGCACCTGTGCGTTACGACTTACGAGAGCTCGTGAACACAACCGACACGATGCGAGAGCGAGCGAGATAGTCGCACCACGCGCGTCTGTGTTGCTAGTGTTGTGTTGATACTTTCTCGGTAGGTACTCGTACATGGTACGCTTATCTTGCATACTGCGGTAAATGACTTTTTAGTTTTTAAATTTTCTAGTAGGTACATGACATAATTCAATTCAACAAGGTTCTTGAATAAATAAAGAAATATTAATATGTAGATGTATATATATTTATAAACACATTTATTGAAAAATTTACAAGCGTAGACACTTAGGTACATATTAATACTGAGATATTTTTATCACAATCACAATCACAATGGTAAGATTTCAGCCTTCTTAGGTGCAACGAGGATATTTAGTATAAATATATATTATATTATTCGCTTCTTAGTTCTTAGCTATTAATTAAGTAACTAAAATCTTATAAATTATGTCACTATCAACATGAGATCACTCTAATTTTAGACTGTTTTATTTATACTTCTTTTCTTTAATATTTCCGACTGCCAGAAATATGATGAAAAATAATTATGGCACACACACTAAGGACGTTACTAATAAAAAAGCGCGTCAATATCCGATCAATAGGATTAGCGTAATCGTGAACAAATAGTCAAACAAAATAAAATAATCAAAAATAAAAGTTTTCAGTTTCAAGATCGTTAACGTAATATAAGTACGAGTACTTTTTTTAATATATTTGATGTACACAGGTAATGAAAAATGTTATTTATATTTAAAATGTTAAGATTAATACAAAAAAGAACTATGAATTTTCACCCAAATAAAACCATATACCTACTTTCGCAGATACTTCTAGCATACATAATATACTTAGTGGTAGTATAATAAATCAAAATTATAATATTTTTATCACAATAACCCATTTCCAGACCTTCATAGAGTTACACTCAAAGTTTAAACTACAGAAAAATGTAGTATCGTACAATGTAAGTACTTAAAAATAACAAGATGTCTGTCAATGGTCATATTAAATAAACCAACATCAAAATAATTATGAATAATCAGTTTTTAACCAACTATTATTAAGTAGATACTATTAAGATTCGACGTTGCTATATATTTAGTATTTATAACCCTAAAACTAAAAAAAAAACAATTACGTATCTAAACAAAATAAAAAAATAACTTATACTTGTACGTATGTACTCATATGATCAACGAAGAAATAATGATTTTTTCAATAAAAATAAAATTGGCTGCCCGCCGCAACATATTGTGATAGTATTTCTTTCGCTCTCGCTCTCACATACACACAAACACACACTAACCTAATCAATCATCTAGAGTCATATTAGAATTCAAAAAAACAATTTCGTTGAGAGTTTTTGGTTTTAACCTACTGCGTCTATCACTTAAAATATAACCAGTCTTTGAAAATAACCTCTCTGACGGTACTGAAGTGGCTGGTATGGAAAGGTACTTCATAGCCAGCTTCGATAGTTCTGGAAATATTTTTTCATGCGTCTCCCAATACATCAATGGATCTTCAGTCCGAGGCAGTACAGGAGATTCGATGTATTGTTTCACCATTATCACAGCTGACGAAGATGGGCGAGAGAAAGATGCCAGATCCTTTTTTTTCTGCTCAAAATAGAGCCAGGGGTCATCTTCATCAGCCGATTGTAGTGTATGAGAAGTCATGGTATTAGATACACTTGGCTGTAAATTTTCTTGGTTTTTGTTTATAATAGTGGTCAGTTCCTCTACTACCCATTGGTGAGCATTATTGGCGTGATCTTCACTACCAAACCCAATTTTTTTGAATCTAGGATCTAGGAATGTGGCTTTAGCCACCAGCTTTGTGCCCTCTAATCCAGAAAGCCTCCGCGTTACTACATCCAGAAGATGAGACTTTAAAGCTGAACCTGAACTGGTTACAGTTTGTAAATTACGCAACTTGTGCTGTAGTCCTCTAATAAGGGGCACTATTTTGGACATCGTTACATAGCGTTCTGCTGATAATTCTTCCGTTATTCGCAGAAATGACTTCAGAATCGTCGTGCAGTCTTTTATAATAGTCCATTCCGCTCCAGAAAGATTATCAGGTGTGGAGTTAGATGATAACTCGGTTAATGCTACAGATAAAGGCTGCTTCAACGTCAGTAATCTATCCAGCATAATATATGAGGAATTCCATCTCGTACTTATATCTTGCTTCGGTTTTAGTTCAGGTAGGCCCATTTCTGCCTGTTTTGCTCTTAATTTGTTAGCTGCTGGTATGCTGTGTTTAAAGTGTCCAACAATACCTCGGCATTTTGCCAATATATTGGACACTTCGCCTGACTCATCGATCACCTCTTTTACTGATAAATTTAGTGTGTGCGCGACACACGAATGATGGTGCTTAGTCAATACATGGGTCACAGCTTTTTTCATGTTTGGTGCGTTATCTGTCACCACAGTAACGATCTTGTCAAGTATGTTATATTCTTGAAGTATGTTTCTTAACACATCACCCGTGTTATCACTGGTATGTGATACGTTTACTTCTCGTACCTCTAATACTTTGGATTTTAATTTAAAATGTGTAATAAAATGGATGGTCAAACTGATGTATGATTTTTGATTTGATGATTGCCAGTAATCTGTTGTGGCTGCAATATAATTAACTTCATTTAATTCTTCTATTACTTTAGAATGATGTTGATGGTAGAATTGTGGGATTAATTTTTTGCTTAGGGATTTTCTGGACGGCAATTCGTATTGTGCATTTAATTTTTTACAGAATTTTTTGAAGCCTTTATCTTCTACTATGGACATTGGCTGATAATAAGTGGCAATCATTTCCACCAGTACCTTATCGATTTCACGTTGCTGTCCTTCCGTCAACTCAGCTTCTTTCGCAGCTAAGCGAAGTTGTTTAGGTCGTTTTGGTGGTGGCGGTAAACTACTTTGTGATGGTTGCAAGTTATGGTCTGTAGTCGAAGTACCCGAAGTAGTTGGCGGTGAACTGCTTACTGACGGTTGCGAAGTAGAGGGTTGATTTGATGTTGGTTGCACACTTGAATTATTCTCAGTATTGTCCAGTTGAGCAAATGGATGCGCTCTTTTGATGTGTTCCCGTAAAGGAGAATGCCAATGTTCGTTTCGTTTTTGAAAAACCTAAATAAAAAGTGTATGGCTACATAAGTAACTTGATAAATCATGAAATATTTTTTTAACAATCTTTTAATTCACTCAATCAAAATCGTATGTGGGGTTTAAAATTTGGTATAATTAGTGGTGTAATCGATTATAATTGTCTTCTTACTCAAATGCACATAACATAGATAGTTTCAAATGGAGTAGGAATAATATTGTTGAGATGGAAGTAGTTACCTACTCATGTAAAATACTGACGATAAAAAATAATTTTATCAGGGACTTTTTAGCACGTTTATCAAAGATTTTATATATAAGAAAATCAGTAAATGGGAATTAGTTTAACTGACAAAATACAATGTATTTAGCGTTTCGAATCATGAAGTATGTTATCTAAATCAAAATATATCTATGCGATTATGACAATGAGGGTAGGTTCGTAGAGGACGCTTTTAGAGCTATTTTGTTGTAAGATGCGAGACCATACCGTTTGTGAATTTGTGAAAAATGATAAAAACTAGCTCTTTGAACGAAATACAAACTGTTAAAGTTGAAAACTGTCGTGTCATATCTATGGTCATGGTGGAGCTCCTTTCAAACAAAACGTCTTTTTAGTAACGAATGTGCGGTTTTGTTTTCACTTTTTATTGATAGTGTTATTATTTATTGGATCAAAAACATACAGCTCAAGAAAAAGGAGCCGCTGGGCAGCAATATCATAATTGGCGAAACTGGGTGTTAATACACCTCTGCCTACCCCTTCGGGGATTTACAGATGGGAGTACATGGATGCGTGGATGTTATTATTGAGTGTCGTGTTGAGTATTAAGCCTATTATTGATTAGTGTATGGAGTACGTGTATAGTCGAGTCTTGGGATTACTGCACGTTTCAGAACCTTTTTGAGGACTTGTGCTGTGCCCACATTATGACTATATTGTGGTGTCTAAGTTGGGCTCGATTTGGATCCGTTCAACCGCCAGCTGCATTTTTGCTCAACATATTTCATGAATATGAGGATGATGAGATCACAGATTAATAAAACTTGCTTAAAATATTCTAGCAATTTCATTTTCTACTGCCTATACAAACCTGTAGGTACATTTAGCATAACCTAGTAGGTAAGTAACTAGCTGACCCACCCCGACTTCGCTCGGCACAGTCCTATAACACGATTGCAGTGCCACCTACCGGGTCCAAATTATGTCTATGACTTTCACGCAAGTGCAAGCTATAGGTTGACAAAGATTTATCGTAACTATATGAACGGTGGCGCGACCATACATTAAATAGAGTTATAATATAATCATTGGTGTATAGGTATCAGTGTTATTTATAAGTGTGTGGAACTATTACTTCTATCTTATTTAAATTAATTCCCTGTTCATCCATGTAACGACTAGCACTTTCTGGACAAAACTGATTTGACGGATTGATGGACATTTGCTTCAAAACTTAACCCTAATTTGAACAGCAAAACGAAGAATGAGAGAAAACCCCACAAAATAACAGAATATTTTTTATTTCCTATGAAAGTACGATATCAATCCAATTTTATATCCGAGTTTCACTGTCATACAAAATTATTTGTTATGAAACGGCGGTCCATTGAAAAGTGGGCAATCTCCTTGTTGTATTCCCGTAATATTTATACGATTTTCTACAATATGTGCAAGTAGCGGATTTTTTGTCCGAATCTACGGTAAAGTACTGCCAAACCACAGATTTCTTAGCTTGAGATCGCGGCATTTTAAAAAAAGTCACTTACACTATTATCCAAAGATTCAATCCAATCTGAAAAATAACGAACAAATTAGGTATTTCTTGTTTTGGAAAGGAAATATAATAAGAATAGAATTAATTCGATATGATTAAATAAATAAATATGTGCCTAATATGTACTACGTAGGCACTTCTTTAGTTATTGACACAGGTACGTATAACAGGGTGTTAAATCATGCAAAAATAAATAACAAAACTTACGGTTCAAAAATTCTTCCAAAGGTTTCACAACAAAACTTATCACTACCTACTACAACATGCAATAATATTATTGATTACATGATCCCATCCAATCCAACTTTAAACTCAATATTCGAATCAAATTCATAAACCGCAACGCACAACAACAGACATCACATCACACAACGATTCGTCTGAAAACCTCTCGATTTGAATTTTCGTTCGAAAACAAAGCGCTATTCTTTCGATTTATAACGTTCGATTTTCAATTTAATATTCTCGCTGAGAGAAAAATGTTTCGAGAGAAAAATATCTCGATAGAGAAATATCTCGAGTACTAATTTCATAATCGAACTTCAATATTAGTTCTCGGAAAAATTTCGAATATGGCAATCTCTCGTAATCGCCCACCGCTAATGATTAGGTGAGGGGTGCTGTCGCCGGCTGCTTGCTCGAGAGCTCTTCCGTCTCATAACAGGAATACCTGATTAACTTAATATGGGGCCGATTGAAACGAATGAAATTGACGGGAAAGTGATCATCGCCTTGTTAGAGTGTGTGGGAATATTTTAAAGACTCCTACATACCATTCTGGGCTTGTAACAGGAAAATTTAGCGTAACACAAGAACACAGAAAATTTGCATCGTGACGATGACGTTATCAGTAATATCGTATTTAGTGAGATCCATTTTTCAAGTTAAGACATTCTTCTTCATCATCTTAGTCGCATTTGAAGCCTTCAGCTTGAAGTCTGGGGTCCGCTTTCCCAGTCCCAGTCTACCGCTACGCCACGGAGGCTGTCAAGTTTGTTCAACAAAATACGTAAATTTTATCTGTAAAAGCCGTGACGGCCCCGGCTGGATGACCGCGCAAACAGTCAAAGAAGAAACAGTTTAATTTGGATCTCCGTGGTAATATACACACTTATTAATACTTGTCTTGCGTGTTATTGTAACGCGAAATTTGTCGGAGGTCGGAAGGCGACTCGTCGGTTACGTGTAGGTAATTACATGTTGCATGTGAGCTATTGTGAAAAAACATACTGCTGTTGAATATGGTGCTGTTACATGGCTGTTACTAACCTTCTGTTACATCCGCCAGCAAGTGTACACGAGCACGAGCACAGAGTAAATAATAGTACCTACTCACATACTCACATAAATAGTTGATCGATTTGTAAGTAAGTAAATTCCACAGACTTTGTTGACAAGTCCTTCACTATCAAGGCCGTGCGCTTATGGAACGCATTGCCATTAAACATTAGACGGGCAAAATTCCTAAATGTTTAAAAAAAAATGGTAAAGGACCACTACCTAACAAGTTGCACACTGGGATAGTTCGAAATTGTGTGCTCTCTATCTATTGCTCACTATTTTACCTTCATAATAAGTAGTTTGTTTACTTTATGTATCTATTTGTGTTATATTGTATGTATATTTTTATGATCCTTTATGTAATATGCCATATGTATGCCTTTATGTATGTATATATTTATTATTGTTATTTTTTCTTGTACTTCTTTTTCTTTTTGTTTCTAAATGCACCTATCTAATTTGGTATCCTATAACTACACCATCATTTATTTTATCACATTACTGTCCATCCCAAGGTTGCCTGGCAGAAATCGCTTTCAGCGATAAGGCCGCCCATTGTACATTGAACTGTTTACTTGCTACCCCCTTTTAATACTGTAATTTTATTGGTGTACAATAAAGACTTACCTATCTATCTATTTATCTATCTAAATACTGTGCGGCAAGTACTGATTTACAATGAAATTGTACAATTACATATCTATACCATATAACAGATATAATAGTACCAACGAAGCACTAGCTAATCATTTCATGTTATTCGTATGGAAACAACTTGTATACTTACCTGTTGTTTCCATACGAATTACAAATTACAAATTTTTTTATTTTTTATTTATTTAACTTATTAAAAAAATACATATAAATACATGGCATTAAGCGCGTGCATCAAAAAAACCACTGAGGTTTGTGAAAAATGCAACACATTATAGTGCATATACGTATGCATTACATTCAAAAATAGCTCGGTCCGTACATCCTGGACCCAGCTTGTGCTAAAAAGTACTCTTTACGTGCAGTACACGTTTCTTGGTTATACTTTGAAGATAACACGGGGTGCTACACTGTGGTGGACGAGATCAAATTCACGAAACATTCGCGATTTAGGTCCAAGATACACGGCCCGACCCATACTTACATTCAATCATACATTTGAATAGAAATTATCATTGTGTAGGTAGTTGAACACAGTAATCTAGGTGTACGGGCGCAGAGCGGCGAAAAGAACAAGCACAGGCGGTGGGGAGGGATTACATAGATACATTCACGAAAACCTATCCCGCCATGCCTGCCAAAAATAATCCCTTCAAATTATGTTTGATATTTTTGTCATGTAATCTTTCCTTGATATCGGGGGGTAGTTTATTAATTAGGCGCGGTAAAATGTATCGCGTTGTCCTCTCACCAAATATGTTAGCAGCGCGTACCGTTAGTAACCGGTTCTGTGAGACGGCTCGTGTTCGTGTGCATACGGGATGTTTTACTTTATCTCCCAGATAATATTTAGAGTAATTTTCTTTCAACAAGCAGTATTTGAGTTTATGAGAAAGACTCACCTGCCAGCGGACAAAGATGCTTGTCATTTCATTAAAAATATTGCAGGAATAATAAATACCGCCCAATTTTTATTTGCCACAATAGGGAAACGAAACAAAATTAGGTAAGTTGGTAGTAAGTTATCGTAATTTATTCTCAATGTTCTCCATAACAAATAAAATGGCCCATAAATAATAAGAAACATCGAAAAGCTCTCAGCGACGATACTACATCACGTTATTTATGTAGCAGGATAACAACGGGTCTTACATGAACCGCAAAGTGCTATCAAGTGACAAGAACGAGCATAGATAGAGAGAGAGGCTCCTGCCGGCGGCGCCACAGATACACGTGACGTGTCGCCCACGTTTACAACTGGCTCACATAATTTTAACCAGAAGGTGCTGCATCTATACCTCGTGAAAGTACCTCACCGCTCCTATATTCTTTTCCCCTGAGCAATCAAAGTAGTAAACATTGGTGAATTAATGGAAATAGAAGCTACCCACCTCGAGCTATGAGTTTGCCTTGTTATTACTTATTACAGCTTCACTTCAAATGCAAAAACATTGATCATCATAGATTCGTTGAAAGCTTCCTGTCGCTCGTTAGCTCTCATTCATTATATCACTGAAATCTTGTCTAGTGTTTACGTATTTATGAAGAGCTCGTCTGTAAAAAAAGGTGAAATGATAAAATATCAATTGATATAAATATTTATAATTTAGAGTGTGCGAGAATGATTGACGAGGTGAACATTTAAATAAATACGGTCATCGTCCTCCGCGCCTCGCCCCGCCGCCGACGCGCGACGTCGCGGTGGCACTGCGGGGGCGACTGTCGGATTAGCTACGAAACGCACAAACTTCAATATTTTCCGTATTTAAATAAAAATGGTATGATAACGACACGGTTGCTAATTTTCATGTACCTATGCTAGTCTGCCACCTATAGCCGCGTACGCACGACGAACACAAACATCAAACATGAACATTTGGTTCGTGCGTCTGGACGGCACTTCCGAGCACGGGCGCGAACATACTTTGAATTGGGTTCAGCACAACACAGTCGCGAACTCAGCACCGTTCGTAGTGGGCGATTTTGAAGTATCGGAATAATTTTTGGTGGTTGCAGTGATTCAGAAGATATTGTTTAAAGTGGATCCTAAATGGTGGGAAACAGATTATTACAAAAAATAGACGCTTGTACCACGCTTGTACCTTGTCAGGGTCTATACAAACAGTTTTGTTACGTAACATTTATTAAAGCTATTCGAATACCTTCCATACGGAACTTACAGATAGGATCGTCGCGAACATGTTTAACGAACCAAGTGTTCAATGTACGTTGCGAACCGAGTTGTTGCGTATCATGGAACGCAACAAATATGTTCGTGGCTTAAAGTAGTAAAAAAACTTAAACTTTAAAAAGAAAGAGAAATGACGATACGAGCATGTCAGCTAAGAAACACACCCGAGGAGCTCTGGGCAGTCACCAAGTGGTCGAAGAAGACGTTCTCCAAACAGCGGCACGACACTGCTCCATGCTGCCCGCAAGCCTCCGCACGCGGCGCGTCGCGCGTGTGCGTCGCCCTCGCCACCCTCACGCTCGCGGCCTCCCACTCACCACTACGTGAGCCTCTTACGTCTTTGTTTTGGTTTTTTTTCCTTTCATACTTGGAACTATAAGCACAAGCGCGTGCCCACACGCCGGTTTTATCCGCCAATGGGCTGAAGGGGAATCCTCTATCTATACATCTATACAAATAAATAAAATTGGAGTGTCTGTTTGTAATATTAAAATAACCGCTTTCTACTACATGCATATGAATGTATATACGGTACACATACCAAAATATATATTTTTAAATTTTTTGTCTGTCTGTCTGTCTGTCTGTCTGTCTGTCTGTCTGTCTGTCTGTTTGTTTTGGCTAATCTCTGGAATGGCTGGACCGATTTGGACGGGACTTTCACTGGCAGATAGCTTATGTAATAAGGAGTAACTTAGGCTAAAAATAAACTGATTTTTTTATTAAGTACATTCCACGCGGACGAAGTCGCGGGCACAGCTAGTAATGTATAAGATAAGATAAGATAACTTTAATGACAAATAAAAGAAAAAATTAACATTTATCCATCAAGTAACACTTAGAACACTTCAAGCTTACAACTAACATGTCTAACCGCGACAGCCATCAAGACTAGCCCGTCCCGTCCACGTGCTAGTAAAATAACTGTGTTACACCTGTAACACAGTTAAGGATAATCTCAAACAGCACAATTGTAGCCATCGCATGGTTACTTGATATGGATATAGATTTTCTGAATCGCCAAACTAGGTATACCTGTTTGTCGAGGATCAGGTAGTGTATCAGATAATGTATTACTCATATGTATTCCTACCTACACCGTGATCGCAACAATTAGCTACCCATATCACGGCATTCCTTCGCTTACGGATTTCAACCTATCAAAGTATTACTTTGTTTGCTGACGGTGCATACTGATGAACATCATAAACAATTGCCTATCTACAATACGTCAGGGTAGAATGTGGAATGAACTTTTGCAGGAGGTAGAATAAGGAATAATTATTATTATTTTAGCTTGTGGGTACAGTTTTGTGGGTACAATGTGGAAGCACTCAACAAAAACGTTGTTTATATAAATACAAAGTGTTTATTTCTTAACATAACATATAACATAAACTCACGCCTGTATTCCCCGAAGGGGTAGGCAGAGGTGCTAGCACCCACATTTCGCCAGTTTATGTTTAGGTCCCAATGTAATAGGTGGCGAGCCTATTGCCATTAACCGGGCACTTATAAACCTGCGATAAATACACACATAACTTCGAAAAGCATCGAAAAGTCATTGGTGTGTGCCATGGTAAACCTGGGATCGAACCCGAGACCTCGTCTCAGCAGTCCATTACCCATACCACTAGGCTACTTATTTCTTAGAAAACTTTTTAATTTTCATTTGATGCTGCTTCGATAAGGTCGGCTACTTACCGGCGGACGCCAATGAGCTTATCTTGATATTGATGTGGTTTGAGTGCCATTAATCTCAGTCAGGAACACTCTGATGCTTCTTTTAAAACATTAATTAAATACGAAACTTTTTACATCGAATCAGCTGGAGTGTCTCAAACCGTCAGTGTCATCCGGCGCGGCCGGCTATACCTAATTTTATGAAAATCCTATCGCCGTGATTTATTCTAACAATGTACACACATTATACCTCTGGCTATATCTTGGGCTGAACTTTTTTTTTACGTGAGATAAGTCCCCGTGGACACAAATAGTTCCGCAAGTTGGATGGAAGGATGTTCCGGCAAGGAGACTCGCCGCATCAAAGGAAATCGAGCGGTACCCTCTGATGGCCACCTGCTGCTGTGGAGCACGCATCAGGTGCATGTGCCTTTCCTTGAGGGTGTCCGCCCATACAGGGCACCCGTAGAGTCTCCTGCAGGAGTCCTTAGGTTGGTCAGCAGCCGCGCCAGAGCGTTAGCAGTACCCACGAATTTGGGACGCAGACTTCCAAAGTGTGTTTCGAAGTCCCACCGACCGTCGAGCATGAGTCCCAGATATTTATCTGCGGCTTGAAGTGTCTCGCACTGTTAGGCTGGATCCCGTGGGTGGCCTGCGCCAAGGCCATGGAAGAACATGGCCTCAGATTTGTACAGAGCCTCTTTAAGACCGATCCGATCCACGACTTGAGCAACAGTGGTCGTGGCCTTCAGAGTGGCTTCGTGGTATGTAGCTCCACTCGCCGTCACTAGCGTGTCATCCGCATAGCATGTGACGGCGGCACCGTCTGGTCCGCGCGCAGTTAAGCTCTGATACGCAGGTATTATAATTGTACTCTATTCTTATAAAATAATAGCAATAAAAAAGATATCATCAATTCTATTATTCGTATTACATTAAGTATATGGATGGGTCTTATGTATAAGAGCCAAAGTGCAAATGACAACTTTATAGGAGAGGTTTCCACAGTTGTAATCCATACTAATATTATAAATGCGAAAGCAACTCTGTCTGTCTGTCTGTCTGTCTGTCTGTATGTTACGCTTTCACGCCTAAACCACTGAACGGATTTTGATGAAATTTGGTATAGGGATAGGTTAAACCTTGAGAAAGGACATAGGCTATGTTTGGTCGCGATGACCGACTTCCACGCGGGCGGAGCCGTGGGCAAAGGCTAGTTAGCTATAATTTTTGATTGATTAAACCGATGTTCACGAAGTTTTGCTCGTTTGCTTTAACAACTATTTCCCTTATTTATATGACAGTGGTTTATAGACATGTAACAGGGTATTTTTACTGCACATTGACACATACGAGGTTAGTTTTTGCTTAAATTATTTTTCTCTATAAACATAATTATGTAGTAAAATGGCCTATGAGTCCCATTGACCATTATACGTGTATGTCCTTTTTACTTATGTGAATTGTAATTTTTTTCTCACGAGTACACCAAAGACATTGCATAGGGGTACATAATTGTACTACACACATCAACATGGTCTATGGATATATAAAACTTTATTAAATAACTTAAAAAGAAGTACTGGCCTTACAAAAAAACTATTGATGACAGATTATAAAAACATTAATATGTTCCTTTTTTAATTTCAAATTTGTATTAGGTTTCGTTTTAAGTTGAAATTCGCATTCATTGAATTTCTTCCAAAGAAGTAAATGTTCACGAACTTCTAACTTGATTAAAACTCCATAAACTATAAATCTTTGTCAAACGCATCTTCGGTGTTCATTTAATCATGCCACGTAGACATTTGACCAGGAACGAAATGTTTAGAGCAGTGGGCATGATTCAAACTGGCGCTACCCAAATTGCGGTTTCTGAAGCCATGAGGACCAGTCAGAGCGGTATATCCAGGCTTTGGTCACGTAATGTGTCACGGAGGAAGTGGTGGAACGGCACCGAGGACCTCAACGCATTAAAACAAATGTACAGGACCGATTCGTAGTAAATGCTGCACGAGTCAAGCAGTTGGTTCAAAGGCTTTTTTTTTTTATAACCGTGGGGGAAAATCCTTCATGGATGTTATGCCGGACTCCTACCGACTAAAAACCCCCACGGTAGCGCCCAGAAGCCTATGGATGGAAGCCCCGGGTAAGCCCTCGGAAGGATGTCCCAGGACTCCCATCAGACCTACGGCTACAATTGCGGCCTCGTCTCGGGGGTGGTTCGGGTGCTATCCCGCGTCTATGGGGGGGTTTTCGGGTGTTATCCCGCTTCTTAAGGGGGGGGGGGGCGTGAATCTCTCACGTCACACTGCCGTCATGGGCCTGCTTCTGTAAAGACGGTGAGCAAGAACGGACCTCGTTTGGATACAAGGCAATATGACTGCTCTAAAATACCGAGATGAGGTGCTAGAGCCTGTAATCTTGCCCCACAGAAAGCAAATGGGACAAAATTTCAAGCTAATGCACGACAATGCCCGTATACTTACGGCCCGTATCGTTATAAGTTGGTTACAACAGCATAATATCCAAGCTTCAGACTGGCCTGCACAATCCCGGCTTAAGGCTAATTAAAATTTTAGTTCAATAAATTAAAATTATGTTGAGTTTTGATAATTATCTATAATATCTAACTGAAAACTTACATAGCAGGTAACGGTAAACTTATACGAATCAACCTGGCTGATTGACCCAAAATTTAAAAAAAACCGACCAAATGCAAGTCGGGCTTTATAGTTTCGGAGAACATACGGACGGACAGACAAACAGACCGATAGACAGACAGACATGACGAATCTATAATTGTTCTATTTTTAGCCATTTGGCTACGGGATTCTAAAAACGTCCGTAATGTTCCGGTTCCGGAACGGTGTACACCGTGATCATGGCGCTTGAAACGTGACCTAGTGATAAGGACATCGGGACCTTTAGTGTGCAACGTGCGGTGTTCCCTGATCATATTATAGTCTGTCCTCCGGGGGTTTTCCAGTCTCTCAATGGAGTAGCAATAGTGCCAGAGCTGAGCAGCTGCCGTGATGTGCCATTTTTACGGGCGATATATAATATCTGTACCGAAGCCATCTGGTTAGATCAGCATCAGCTAGTAGATCGGACGCCCAGGTCGAGCCTAGGCCGTTATATTTCTATTAGCCTTTGAGAACGCCTTGAGGTGATACTGGTAAGGGAGCATAATAAAACAATGTGAAAAAAACGCAAGTTATTGAATATAGATTAGACCATGCATGGAACGAACTAGATTTGACTCCACCTCATCGGACATTTGTTCCATTGGGCTGGCTAGTGATGACTTACAGAGCGATGTCAGTCCGGTGTACGAGTTCTTACCTACCGCCTGGCGCCTCGGCATCGCGAACCAGACGTAATTTCTAGCAACAAATAATACAACTCTCTCTGAACGAGAGCCCCCGACCTTTCACGCTCTTAATAATATTGGGTTAATAGGCGTGAAGTCACACATCACCAAGCATGTAATTAATTAGTGACGTAAATAACGAGCCCACATCAGAGAGAACATTCCATAATAGATCTCTCGGTGTAAATGTCTCCCAGAATCATTTTAATGAATATTGATTCGTCGCGCAATGTATCAAATATAATACATAATTGTACATTAAGCAGATTAGTATATTACGTGTATCACGAATCGTTCACTGTACATACCTATGTACAATATGTAAATGTAGAGGTAAGGGTCCAGGTGTAAGACCTGCTTTCTTGGTTGCTCTATCCCTAGCGTCAGAGGTATGTTTTTTGAGGGTTTATTCAATATCGTATGAATTTCACGCAGAAAAAAGCAATAGAATAGAATTTTTATAGCATCATCTTTCACAGCTTCCAGCTCCCGACTATCCACCATTTGTCTTTAATCAATTCACTGATTGTGATGTTAAAAAGGGTATATTGTCTATTACATCTAAAGCTGTTGGCAATGACTGTATCAGCCGAAACATGATCCTGCCAATCCTAGATATAATACTTCCTATCATATGTCATATCCTTAACTCTTCCATCTCTAAGGGTATATTTCCCACGACGTGGAAAGAGGCTCAAATTATACCTTTACCAAAAAAATCTAAGCCCTCCTCTTTCTCTCATTACCGTCCTATCTCAATCCTACCATTTCTTTCTAAAGTCCTTGAACGCCTTGTCCACTCACAACTAAACTCCTTTCTGTGTAAAAATAATCTTCTAAACACATTTCAATCTGGTTTTCGGCCAGGACACAGTACTGTCACAGCCCTAATTAATGTCACGGATGATATCAGGATGGGTATGGAGAATGGAAATCTTACATTACTTACACTACTTGACTTCAGTAACGCCTTTAATACAGTTGATTTCCATATCCTGCTCGGAATACTTGACTCAATTAACATATCTCCGACAGTGATTGATTGGTTTCGCAGTTACCTGTCTGGCCGCCGACAGTGCATTCGCATTGATGAGTCGATTTCTTCTTGGTGTGACATTACTGCTGGTGTGCCGCAGGGTGGCGTTTTATCTCCTTTACTGTTCGCTGTATTTATTAATTCCATATCCAAACGACTAGTTTCATCCTACCACCTTTATGCAGATTATTTACAAATTTACACCCAAGCCCCGTCCAACGAAATTCATGAAGCCTTCTCTATCATAAACAATGACTTGGAGCGCATATGTGAGTGGAGTAACAGCTATGGCCTAGAGGTAAATCCTGCGAAGACACAGGTCATTGTAGTAGGTAGCCCCTGGATGATTGCTCGTATAGAGTGGGAAAATCTGCCACAAGTCATCTTTAATGGCATGCCGCTTCCTATAAGTCATAGTGTAAAAAATTTGGGGATACATATTGATCGAACATTGTCCTGGAATACCCAACTGAAGGAGGTTAGTCGCAAAATGTTTGCTTCAGCAGGCTCCTTGCGAAGACTACGAAATTTTCTACCAACGACCACAAAGATTTCGCTTGCACAGTCTCTTTTACTCCCAATACTAGACTATGCAGATGTCAGCTATCTTGATCTCACTGAGGAGCAGCTTGATAAGCTTGAGCGGCTTCAAAATTTTTGTATAAGGTTCATATATGGCTTACGCAAATATGATCATGTATCCGAATATCGCAACATGCTCAAGTGGCTCCCAATTCGCCTTCGACGGAATACTCATATCCTTTCTTTACTTTATAACATTCTGTTTAACCCCCTCACTCCCCCTTATCTCAAAGAACGTTTCGAGTTCCTACGTGACACACATTCGAGGTCCTTGAGATCATCGGAAAACATGAGATTGCACATACCAATGCATTCTACAAAATTTTCCGACAAATCTTTCACTATTGTGGCGGCACGCCTATGGAATGCACTACCTGTCTCTGTTAGGCGAGCTCAAACATTGGTATCATTCAAGAAACTAGTGACTGAATACTATCTGTCAATATAAGTAAGTAGGTATAAGTATTATATTTTGTAACTGTACATGTATGTACAAATTATTGTTGTATATATTGTATGTAGGTATCTATTGTATGTATTATATGTAGGTATTTATTGTATGTATTATAAGTAGGTATCCATTGTATATATTAGATGTAGGTATTGTGTGCAGTGTATATTATTATTTATTATCTATATAAGTTAGTTATTATCTCATCTAAGTAATATTAACTATATTACTTAGTAGTACTTACTAAGTAGTCTATGAATTGGTTTGCATTTATATTTTTTAATTTTTTTACACCAAAAACCCACGTGTCATTTCTGTACACTCCTGTCCATCCAAAGGTTGCCTGGAAGAGATTGTTGTATACAATAAGGCCGCCCATTGTACAGTATTTTATGTATGTTTTGTATCTTTATAATTTGTATATTTTGGTGTACAATAAAGAATATTTTACTTTTACTTTACTTTTACTTACTTTTTAGGCTCGAAACCCTCCCTTCTCTATATATCCGTCTTTAAGAGCGACGGTGGAACCATCTGCCACCTTTTTGTTGGTCGTGGGTTCTAGTCCCACTTGAGCGCTTCTTTTTCTCGATGTATTTCGAACAATAGAATAATGTCATGATTATTGATTAAATCATGGAGTAAGTTTTATTTTTAACATTAAGATGCACATCAAAGTACATATCAAAATAGCACAGCTCATAATATCGAATTTCATGATACCGATGCACGAAAGACCAAATTTCAAAATCATGAATGTTCAAAATGCCGAAGTTCAAAATCCGAAAACAAGATTTTTGGGTGATTTTGGATTTTTATAAAAAAAAATAACTACGAAGGCGACGACTTCCGCCATACCCTTGTTTGGACCGCACAGTGTCTAAATATAGTATTTGTAATAATGATTTGTACTTTAGTGAGATGCACACTGTGAGGGTCGACAATATAATATTTTTCTTTTTTCTTCCTTTGTTATCTAATTTTCTGGATTTTGAACTTCAGTATCTTTATTATTCGGGATTTTGAATTTCGGTATTTTGACACGTAACTAGCGTAACTTCCGGCCGGGTTCGAATCCTGGCCATTACACTACCGACGTGAACCCACTCCTAGCACAAGCAACTTAGCTTAGTTGGAGGGGTTAGAGGGATATTAGTAACTTCGGTTCTAATATTCTTTAAATAAAATAAAACTAGTTGATTTCTTATAATATAATCAACAAAAAAACCCCCGTCACAAAAAACACTTCCAAAAAGTTGAAAATAAATTAATAAATTTTGATTCAACGGTTGCCATGTCGGGGGACCCTAACTGGTTAAGCTTTTCGTTATATTATTGGAACAATTCAAGGTCCCCCGATATGGCAACCGTTGAATCAAAATTTATTAATTTATTTTCAACTTTTTGGAAGTGTTTTTTGTGACGGGGGTTTTTTAAATTTTTAATTTAATTTTTATTTTATACTTTTTAAATTGATCTACTAGTCAAGCTCTTTCATTTGATACCCATATTGAGGGAGTTATGAAGAAATATGTATTCCGACATGTTGTGGCGGCGGCCATCTTGGACCGATTTTTTTCAAACATAGCTAAGAACACTTCCGACTAATATACCTTTCAAACAAAAAAAACGAAATCCAAATCGGTTCATCCGTTTGGGCGCTACGATGCCACAGACAGACACCGACACACACACACATACATACACACACACACAGACACGTCAAACTTATAACACCCCGTCGTTTTTGCGTCGGGGCTTAATTATAACTTGCATAAAAATCTTGTCCAAGTTTATACAACACTATTTATTTTTACCCGACTACGGCGAAGCCAAAAGGAGGGTTATGATTTTGACAGGCTATGTATGTATGTATGTATGTATGTATGTATGTATGTATGTATGTTCATTTGTTCCCTCATAGCTCCTCAACTACTTATTAGAACGGGACAAATGAGGTATCGTTACAAGCGGCTTTATCGTTCGATGGTTATAGGCTATATGACGTGTCACTCAATCTTGTGTGGCGCCCTCTAGCGTTCATAAGGTACTGTGTTAAAAAATAAATTTGAGATAAATATGCCGTGTTTGGTATCAAATAAAAGTGCTCAACGAGCACATTTCAAATATGTATAAATTATTAGCTTTACCTTGCCCCAAAATAATTTAAATAAAAAATAAACATACATACATAAACTCACGCCTGTATTCCCCGAAGGGATAGGCAGAGGTGCTAGCACCCACATTTCGCCAGTTTGTGTTTAGGTCCCAATGTAATAGGTGGCGAGCCTATTGCCATTTACCGGGCACTTATAAACCTGCGATAAATACACACATAACTTCGAAAAGCATCGATAAGTCATTGGTGTGTGCCATGGTAAACCTGGGATCGAACTCGAGACCTCGTCTCAGCAGTCCATTACCCATACCACTAGGCTACCGCAGATAAAAAATAAAGTTTCAAACTAAAACCCGACTACCGAAAAATCACGCTGTTAAAAGTGTCAAACAAGTAAAAATATCATGGATAGCCGTGGTCGTATGCCACTTACTCTAGCAAAACAATACATTCTAGGGAAAAGTGGCATACGACCACGGCTATCCATGATATTTTTACTCGTTTGACACTTTTAACAGCGTGATTTTTCGGTAGTCGCGTTTTAGTTTGAAACTTTATTTTTTTATTGTAGTGATGTTAAATTATTTGCTACATTACATACGTACTAGTGTAATAGTTTTTTTTTTACCGTGGGGGAAATCCTTCATGGATGTTATGCCGGACTCCTACCGACTAAAACCCCCACAGTATCGCCCAGCAGCCTATAGTTGGGAGCCCCGGGTAAGCCCTCGGAAGGATGTCCCAGGGCTCCCAACAGACCCACGGCTTCAATGCGGCCTCGTCTAGGGGTGGTTCGGGTGCTATCCCGCGTCTATGGGGGGGTTTTCGGGTATTATCCCGCTTCATAGGAGGGGGGGGGGGACGTGCGTGAGTCCGTCACGTCACGCTGCCGTCATGGGCCTGCTTCTGTAAGGACGATGAGCAGCCAACTCACCGTCCTCAGGCCCCCGGTCATGGAGGCCGACGAGCATGACCTGCTCGCAGAAAGAGGCGGCGCAGTCCCATTTATTCCCGCTGGAGACCATGGCTCCCACCATGGTCTTGAGCGAGAGAGTGTCCACGCCCAAACCCACCATGAGGACCTGGCGATGTTGCGCCCACGCCGTGCACTCCACCAGCGTGTGGAGCGCTGTGTCACCGCTGCGGTCCCCGCAGTGCTGACAATCGGTCTTCGCCACAGATACCTACCGAAGCTACCGTGCCTGGTAAGCATCTGTGACAACCGGTAGGAGAAATCACCATGTCTCCTCTCCAGCCACTCGTCCATGACCGGTCTGACGGCCGCGATTGTGTCGAATCCCCCCTTTGGTTGCTCAAGTCGCAGCTTCCATGTCTCCACGGTTTCCTGGTAGACCGCTGGGCCTCGATTTCTCGAGACGCAGGCCATTGGCCCCACCCCAGCGCCCCCTTGCGCTATTTAAATAGAAACGCAAGGGCTCTCGCTTCCAGGTCCCATGGAGGGGTCCCAGCTAGGAGACATGCCGCCTCACCTGAGATCGTGCGGTATCCCATTATCACCCTGACGGCCATCGCCCTCTGTGGGCTCAGCACCACGGACCACGCAGCACCCAATCGTACCCGATGTTCCACAGGAGTGGCCCTAATACCGATCCCTGTGGAACACCGCACGACACATCCCGCCGACCCGGCCCTAGCCAACTCGGGTAAGTAATGGCCCTCTCGGAGAGATAGGCCCCGACAATTCGACTGACGTAGGGAGGCACTCCATGATATTTACTACATAGTTTACGTATGCAGTGCAGGTATTTCACAAATAATTTGTATGTTAGATAGACACAATAGCAATACATCATGAAGTTGTTAACGCGCATTGACAAACGTAATTTACAAGAACTTAAATAAAACCCTTCTAACAATTAGCTTTTGAGCTTGTAGACTGGCAAAGTAACAGAACAAAACGAAAATGTAGAACTGAGAACGCAGTGAGTCGGTGAGTCGGTGAGTCGGTAGAGACCCCAGAGGACTCCGCCCTGACGATGAGGTTTGTGTGTTGAGAACACAGGTACCAGAAATAAAATCTATTCCATTCTAATACCAAAAACTAATACCAATGGTATTTGTTCACACTCGTAATACATTTTATATTCCTAACGAGTACCAAATCCTAAATGTTTTAATGAAATACCAATTCTATTCCCAACGAATACCAAAACATAAATTTTGGTACAGTCACAAACAATTTACAATGTTTTCTAATATTTTAATATTACCTAAGACGGTATGATCATAATAAAATACAAATTCACTTAAGTTCAGCATTTTTACTAAGAGTCTAGGCTACTCATAAGTAAAAATACCGAAATGTAAATGTGTTAATCACATGACAATTTTTTTTACCTGCGAAAAGGGTGAGTTGGCTCGCTATTGTTTAAAAATCCGAAACAACCAATCAAAGTCAAGCGCCGGCGCCGGTCTAGCGAAGCGCATTAAGGGTTTTGGTGAAATAAACACTAATTCCATGAAATAAGGTATGTTTTACTTACAATAATTTTAGTCCTTGCATAAATAATAACTTTTTCTATTTACTGGTCTGATCCTGAGGAATATTTTATCTATTCCTCAGTACTTTTCCGTATGCTGACGCGTGCGCAGTAACATAAATCGCAGTGAACGTGGTATTTATTAAGCGAGTACTTATTTATTTGCAATATTATTGGGATGGTGTCATTATTAAAATGTTCTCATGTTAGTAAAATGTTTGTTTGTTTAATTAATTTAATATGTATATGTATAGTCCAATTTTAAAAGAGAAAAATTAGAGGCAACTAACTTGTATAGCCCAAGTATAAGACCCGGGTAAAGGTACTTTTTTTTTCTTAGAAATGTGTGATGAAGATCATAACCTGGCTTCCACATCTTCGGGAAATACTGGAGGATTGACTTTTATAAAGAAAAATGGTGGCTTGGTGCTGTTGAGAGCTGGTTACCAATATACAAAAAAAAGGGAAAATAAAAACAGATGGAGCCATTGGAGATGTGTGAAGATTAAAGAGTCCAGTGGGTCTTTGCAATTAAAGGTATGTTATCATCCACATAACTACAAGTAGTTTAATTTTTAAATAAAAAAAATCACTTTCACTGTGGGTTATGCCCCGATCTCTCAAGCCCCGTTCGCGTACTGGGTTTAGGTGAAGGCTCACCCTAAAAAAATCTCAGCTATAGCTGAGTTGCCACTTTTTGAAATCGTTAGTGGTTTATTGACACACTGTATGGGTGAGTTCACTACGTCCAAATTTACAGGTTTATAACTATTTACAAGTATTTTTTTGCTTATATTTTCCAGTGTATCTTCTAGCTATTAAAAAAGACATGCCTAATCGATTTTTTTATTTAATAAACTGTTAGTTATGCTAGTAAATAAACAAAACCAACATGAAAAACAGATGTATTGCTTCAGTATTTGATACTATTAAACAAAATAGCACTGAATTAACAAAATCTCATCTAACAAAATGGAAAAATAGTGTTTTTTTAACAAAAAATGCAAAGTTTAATAAAAACTAACAAATATTATTTTAACTTTTCAATACGGTGTGTCCTATTGTAATCACCGACCATCAACACTCTTGAATAACTTTTTCTATTATATACGAGTATTTTTGTGTAATGAAACCGAATATTGCATTATTATTAAAAACATTGATAAAAGATGCCAATTATTATTTAAGTTCTTGGCGAAAAAAAAAAATTATGAAACGTACAAATGAAGCCATATTTACACCAAACTACTCGTATACCGGGTGTAAGGGGAACGCTCCCGAAGCCGAAAACCCCTAGTAGTACTCCAGGTACATAGCACATTGGCATAAAAATAAAATCGATTTGGACAAAAAAATATTATTATTTATGTGTATATTACTGACTGCCTGTAATGAACGCGGCTGCTACGCAGAAGACGCGGGCTCGATTCCCGCTCAGTGCAAATATTTGTATGCATGAATATGGCTATTTGCATTGGTCTGGGTGTTTTCTATGTATTTACACAAGAAAATGTATTTAAGTATGTATATCCGCATTCTAGAACCCACAACACAAGCTACTTAAGTATGCTTACTTCGGGTCTAGATAGCGTTGAGTAGAATATTTTAGAATTTAGAATTTCATATGTTATTTTGGTCCCCCGCAGGAAGGCAATATTTCCAAGGAAAAAAGGCATACCTGCGAACCCGATGATGACAAAAACTTAATGCTAAAGAAACTGAATGACTTGAGAGAAACAGTCGTAAACTCTGATTTCACACCAATACCAAGAATTTACAATAAATTTAAATCGCAGTTCTGTGATAGTGAAATTAGTTTGGTGGAAAATATTACATCGTTTGGAAACCTGAAGTCGAATTTATATAAAGCTAGAAACAAGGAATCTGGTGTATCAAAAATACAGTACAAGTCAGCTAATGAAGTAGAAATTCCTTCACGATTTCGAGACTTTGTTTTTTATGATCATAACGATGAGTCTTCTAGCACACGAATAGTAATTTTATCTAGTCCTAATCGACTAGCACAAATTCCAAAACTTAAATTATTTGAATGTGATGGAACATTCGATTGCTGCCCTGCGCCATTTGTGCAGCTCTATACTATGCATGGAGATCTTGGAAGTGACGAAGACCACACACGTGTAATTCCTCTGATTTATGTGTTATTAAACAATAAAAAAGAAGAAACATATAAAACTTTATTCGAAATTTTGAAACAAAAAAATCCTGAATGGGACCCCTTAAAGTTTATAACAGATTTTGAACAAGCCGCAATGAACGCAATTTGTACTGTTTTTCCTTCAGTTGGACTTAAGGGATGCTATTTTCACTACTCTAAAAATGTATGGAAAAAGGCGAAAGATTTAAATTTGACAAAAAATGCAATCACCCGGAGACATGTAAGACTATCATCTTTACTGCCATTACTTCCACGACAGTATATTTCTGAGGGCTGGTGCTATATTATGGAAGATACCCCTAATACTGAAGCAATTCATGAGTTTAATAACTACATGGTGTCACAATGGCTAGAAGACGAGAGTTTTGTTGACACTTGGTGTGTTCATGGCGAACATCATCGAACCACAAATGCTGTAGAATCTTGGCATATGAAATTAAACACGACTGTGCCAAAAAATGCCAACATATGTCAGCTTCTGATAGCGCTAAAAGAAGACGCAGACTTACAAACAGTGGTTTCTAATCTAGTCCAGACAAAGACACCACCCACAAAACGATGTGCAGGAAAAACAATAATAAAAAATCAGTGGATCAAATATGTAACTGACCAACTGGTTGATCAAAAAATTACCGTTGGTCACTGCTTAGAAAAATTAAAAAGTTATTAGTTTAAAATTATCATTGTCATACTAAAAATGGGTTAATTTTTAAGTGATTATGTACAATTATACAAGAGTTAGACTAAAGTAATATTTATTATTGACATGCAAAAAATGCCATACTTTTTATTGCCTATATTTTTTTGTATTAAAAGTTGATTTTCTAATGATTTATAAAAGTTGGACACATAGTTGATATTTATTGTTACCATGCAAAAATTTTATTATTTTTACTAAGTTTATTAGGTATATTTTTTTATATTAATGTCGATTTCAAATTGACTCAAAGTTAATATTTATTAATAACCTGCAAACATTTTATTATTTTTTACTAAGAACGTTTGTATACTAAAAGTTGACTGTTTAATATTATTATAATCGTTTCCCTATTTATTAGGATTTTCCAAAATTTTGCTAATTACAACATACCATGATGATTCGATGATTTTTTGCGAGTTAGAATACGTTTATTTGTTAGAATATATACAATATTTACAATTAAAAAATCTTAAATTAAAGTAAAAAAATTAAAGCTAAAAATAAACAGCCTCCGCATCACTGTCTCCTGGATATGTCCCCAGAAAGCATTGCCACGATTCCACGTATTCGCTATGCCAGCCCTCCGATCATGCGAGGCGTCGACTAAACGCTTTTATAATTCTTCCCCACGGTCCAATTATGGTTTGTGATATTCTTCAATTGTTGTATTTTGAAGACTTTTATCATTGTGATTTGCTGAAAGTAAACCTTTATTTTGAGGAGCTTTATAATTATACCTAACGTAGGAATTATAATAATGAACCAAACGTTTTCCCACTACACTTTTTTATTTGTTGATAAGACTGATTTTGCTTTATTAAATATTACTTAAAACCACACTGAAAGCATTTTTATTACTGACTGTATCCTGATACCATTTAACTTGTTTTGGGATTCGTTTGTGGGTGGTATTCGTTCGGAATATAAAATTTATTACGAGTGTAAACAAATACCATTGGTATTAGTTTTTGGTATTAGAATGGAATAGATCGAAATAAACGGAGGAAATAAAAACTTATTCGACACACTGTTTTGATCCTCAAACTACGTATGTTCAAAGTCCTGAAGTTAATACTAAGTACCTACTTTCAGATCTTTCACATTCTACACACAAACGAACTACCAAACAGAATATTGTAGGTATTCATCACAAACATTACTAATATATAAAGTGAATTTGAGAAAGCACAAGGTTATAGTAAAGTCTCTAAGGAATGTCAAAATGTTATAATACACAGAGCCACCAAACCACCCCGGGACCGCGGGTGACGGCGCCGCTCGTCTCCGGTACTCTTAAGTATGCACAAACAACGTCAGAAAGATGGTTGCGAGGCTTCGCAGGCACTTCTTTTACTCATTTTTTAGATTTCAGGATGGTATTGCCGCGTTCATCATCACTTCACCAAGGATAAAAGAACTGTACAGTATTAAAACAGAGTCCGCGATTTCTCTGGTGTTCCAACTATTAGGTAGTCTGTGCCGCTAGTATGAAATCGCCCATACGCGGCAATTTTGCAAGTATGTTTTGTACGCAAAAATGAACTGAATTAATGTAGAATTTCACGCGATAGGGATACATGTTATATCAATGTAGTGTCCGTCGGGAGTTCGTACACATGGCGGCGCTGGGTGACGTGCGACAGCTACTCCGTGGCACTAGCCAACCCCACTCGTGCGCTGGCCTGGCGCGCCATTAGCATAACTGTTTGTGAATAAGCGGGCGCGCGCGTGGCGCGTGCCCTTTTGCTTACAGGTGAGAATGGAAGCAACTCACTTTATTTAGATTGGTGGTTGACGCCTGACGCATCACACGCCTCAGTGCCTACGTGCCACGCGCAATTTCTTGTCACTACGCTTGAACTAATGAGTCGCCTTCGTCTTTGCGAGAAGCTGGGCGTTGATTTTTCTAACTCGATACCGTTCTGGATACATTAGTGAAACATATTTGTGTTATAAAATTTGCTGAACTTTGAAATCTCTTGAATTGAGAGATTGTTGCTGAGTCTCGTCAACACACACCACACATGTTACGCACAGCGCACTGTTCCTTGACTATACCACTGTCTAGATGTACACGACTAATTTACATTGTTTAATAGCACATGATCCGTTCCTGAGACTACTACCCCATCTCTCGCAGTGGGAGTCGTAGGGCGCCTGAGGCGTGTACAGCCCATGACAAGGTGCCCGCTTGACGCACCTGTCAACCCCTGTCCTCTGTCTACCCCTTTGGAGATTCACAGGTATGTATATAAATCTCTCGAGGTGGCTCTGCACAAATCTGAGGCCTTGTTCTTTCATGGTGCTCGGCGCGGGCCACCCCCGGGATCCAGCTTGACAGTAGGAGGTACTCCCATCAACATCAAGCCCCGGTTGAAATACCTGGGGCTCGTACTCGACGGTCGGTGGGACTTCGGAGAGCACTTCCGAAGTCTGCGCCCCAAACTGTTGGTGTCAGCTAACGCGCTGATGCGGCTGCTGCCCAACTTGAGGGGCCCAGAGGACTCCTGCAGGAGACTCTACGCGGGTGTCGTGCGGTCCATGGCCCTGTACGGGTGCCCCGTGTGGGCGGACGCCCTGCAGGCCAGGTTCGTGCAACTGCTGCATGCGCCGCAGCAGACGATGGCCTGTAGGGCCATTAGGGGGTACCGCACGATATCCTTTGAAGCGGCGAGTCTCCTAGCCGGATCGCCACCGTGGATCCTGGAAGCGAGATCCCTTGCGGCATTGTATCGGTTCCGTAAGGAGGCGCGGGAGCGGGGATACGATCCCGAGCCCGAAGACATTCGGGCCGAGAGGTCCCGGCTCCACGGGATCATGGTGGCGGAGTGGGAGCGACGACTTGAGCAACGACGCGCAGGGCATGCCGTCATAGAGGCCGTAAGGCCCATCATGGGGGAATGGCTCGAGAGGCCACATGGCAGACTCTCGTATCGACTGACGCAGATTATCACCGGGCACGGGTGCTTCGGGAGATATCTGTGTCGGATCGAAAAGGAGCCAACGTCCGAGTGCCATCACTGCGACGCGAGCGAGGACACGGGGCTGCACACGCTCACCGGGTGTCCGGCATGGGCCGGACCGAGGCGGGAGCTAGTAGCGGCCCTGGGAGTGAGAGTTCTCACCCTCGCCACCTTGCTCACAGCAATGGTCCGCTGCGCGGACGCGTGGGCGGCCGGCGTCTCCTTCAGCGAGCAGGTAATGGTCGTGAAGGAGACGGCGGAGCGGGAGAGGCGGCGCGAGCGAGAAAGACTCGCGGATCGCGCCGCCCGCGAGCGCAGGCAACTCGGGCGTCGGAGGGCACTGACTGACCTCCGTCCCCCATGAGCGTGGGCCTGGGGGTGACGGGTGGAGCCGCCTGTCACCCCAGCAGAAGCAGGCCACGCCGGCGGCGCGCTGAATAGCGCGCCTCCCCATTCCGGGGGCGAGTTGGGGACACCGTTGTCCCCCCTCCTGAGGAGGGCCAGACCGTAAGGGATGGCCCTGGGTCAGCCGGGGTGCGAGGGATATGTCTATAACAACCTCACCTCTGGCCTAGCACCAAGACCCACAGTTGGTGTGCGGTTTTAGTCGGTTCGAGTCCGACATAACCTCCCCTTCCGGCTCCGGCAGGGGGGTATCCGAGGGGATTTCCGCACGAAAAAAAAAAAAGGTGTGTATATAAATCATGTATATATTAGAAATATATACATTTATGAGTATTTAAATAAAAATGCCTCTTATTTTGGGAATTTACTCTATTGAGAAATTGACGTCACGGAGCAATGACCAAATTGAAATTCATACTTCCATACTAATATTATAAACAAGATGTTTTCCGTGGTTCCACCTGCGTGTAAGTCGCTTATTGCGTAGTGTTAATTTAACCCTTTGACCGCCAAGGACGCTTTAAAGCGTCATTCAATAACTTGATCGAGACGCCAACGACGTCTTTAAGCGTCCATCGTACTACGATCGTACTAATGACAAAAAAACCTGGCTAAAGTAAATTTTCTGAATCAGAGAGAGGGTTCTACGTTGGCTTCCCCGTTTCTTCTCCCTTTGAACTTCGATCCTGAAGAGTAGAAGCGAGAGGCTGGTGCACCATGCACAACGGTTAATAGACTCGACTCTAATTGCCGTGGGTGTAGTGGGGGGCATACTGGGTGTATGAGTTCTTCGCTTCGCCGCAAGCCTAACCCAGGACAGGAACGGTGGCTCCTAAGAAAGAAAACCTTTATAAAAAATACCCAGGGGCGGAAGAACACAATCTAGTGTTGACCCCGTCCGTCTCGGCCGTGGATATAATTATAGGTCGCGCTACCTGACGCGGAGGTTGAGTCCGCAACCATGACGACAACGAAGAAGAAATCCAACGTCAGAAAGAAAAATATGGTACAAAAAATTATTATATATATCAGCATTTTTCTAAATTTCACTACTAAGGGGGCAAGATAGGTGACTAATCGTTGTATTTACAGTTGCAATTTGCAAAGCGGATTTTTATGATCTTTATTTTGTTGGAAAGGAAATGGTCCAGGGAGTCGAAATCGGATTCAAATGACGATATTCTATGGAAATCCTCAAAATGTAGGCAAAGATACGATTTCTGTTGTTTTTATTATAATTTAATATGAATTTTTGATTCTGAAAATCATAATATATTGTTAAACTGATGATAAAAACTTAGGCAAATGAAGAACGATGAATCATGTTATAAACTTATAAAGTTATAACTCACTAAAAGGATTAAATAAATAAAATTTGGGTTCGGACTCGTGGTTACCCTGCTTTGTTACCCTAGGGTGACCACGAGTAATTTCAGTTACTCGTCGTTACCCTACTATGAAAAAGATCGTACTTGACTGAATCTAGATAGTGTAGTACCCGTTAGATAGAGTATTCAATTGGTCAATATGTAGTACAATCTCCTGCATAAATATTTATTGACCTATAATTTAAAGAAGTAACACTTACTTCAAGAAAAAAGAGAGGCACTGAAAAGAGAAAAATAACGGAACGGAATAACGGAGGTAGCTGGTCGGTGGTAGGTGGAAATATATTCACCAGTATGGCTCTACTCGGGAATATACTCCCTATCAGAGCCATTTAAAACACGTATAAAACTAATAAAAGTCATTGTATTCATAAGAAAGCCGTTGTACGAAACATCGGCTTTCATAACAATACAACATATCATTGATCAATACGTTTGTGCTGTAAATTATAATTACTGGGCTGTATTTTATAAAATTTTACTATACTGAATTTTTAATAGATAGCGCCAGGGCATTGGTTTTTCTTTAAACGAAATGACATTATACAAATGATTGCTAACATAACTAAGCAGGCGCGTAGCCAGACACATTTTCCTGTAATTTTTAGGTTTTCTCTCGATTTCTCCAGGTTCTCAGCTTCAGATCCGGACTTCTGGGATATGGGACCACTCTGACATACGCAAGAATAATAAAATTCTTCATTTTTGCATTGGTCTGGTCGTGCTTCGGAGAGCACGTTAAGCTGTCAGTCCCGGTTGCCATACAAACATCTATGGCAGATGTTACCGGTAGTTCAAGCCCAAAAAAGTCTAACAACTGATCTAGCTGCAATGCTTCGATATCGCCTTTGGGTTATATAGGTCAGCTGGCAGTCGCTTCACAGTTAATATCGAAGTTTAGCCAAATCCGCAGTTAGACTGGTAAAAGCGGACCCCAGGCTCCAAGTTAAAAACTATAGGATGTGGGCAGTATTCCACGCAGGAACGAATTTGGGTCTTGTAAAGAAGACACCGCTGCTCCAGCGTGAAAAAACGTCTCGCTCTGTTCAAGACTCCGAGTTTACGCGAGGCTGATTTGATGATACTTTCGATATAGTTTTTGTTATTCAGTTTGCAGCGAACATCCATACCGAGGATATTGAGGTGATCCTGCAGTGGCAGTGGTGTGCTCGGAAGAGTGGGAAGGGGAAGGAAAGGAGATACCTTTGCTGTAAACGCACATGCCTAGGTCTTCTTGGCATTGAACTCGACCAGGTTCCTAGCGCCCCATTGAGAAATGTGGTCCAGGATCCGGTTCAGCTCAGTGACAAGAAGCTGCCTTTTTTCCGCGATATCAGACTGCTTGGCCGCAGGATGTGCGTAATAACTCCCGTGTAAGGTGCTGTCGTCTGTATAGCCCTGAGGAGGGCCAGACCGTAAGGGATGGCCCTGGGTCAGCCGGGGTGCGAGGGATATGTCTTTGACAACCTCACCTCCGGCCTAGCACCAAGACCCACAGTCGGCGTGCGGTTTTAGTCGGTTCGAGTCCGACATAACCTCCCCTTCCGGTTCCGGCAGGGGGGTATCCGAGGGGATTTCCGCACGAAAAAAAAAAAAAAAAAAAAAAAGTCGTCTGTATAGCAATGAATGCTACCGTTAGAGAGCATATCATTGATATGCAGAAGAAAGAGAATGGGAGATAAGACGGAACCCAACGGCACGCCAGAATTTACCTGCAAGAACTCCGAAGCTCGTTCATGACAAAGGACGCAAATACGGCGCCCCTGCAGGAAGCTTGCAACCCAGTTGCACAGTCTGGGAGGCAGGCCAAAGGCTGGTAGCTTGGAAAGAAGCGATTTTCCCGCAACAGGCGTGATCGGCGCTTATCCGCCGTCAGCCGGGGTGCGAGAGATATGTCGAAGACAACCTCACCTCCGGCCTAGCACCACGACCCTGCTCCGGCGGCGGAGGTATCCGAGGGGATTTCCGAAAAAACAAAAAGGTCAGCGCTTATCCTGGTTATATTTGAGCGGGTCTTATGTTATTTATCGGAGCACTTTTACACGTTATACGTTCTTATGCTATTTCCATTTTATGTGTTGGTTTTATTACGTGGGAGAACTCGGCACATGGCTGTTGGGATTGGCTTGTGTGTCTGTGTGCGTGCGTCGTGTTGTCGACGGGGAGATTACGGAGTTAGCCGACCAAAGCCTCGTTACGTCGCACGAGATGAGCAGCAAGACATCGAACCATGGGGTGGTTCGATGTCTTGTTGCTCATCTCGTGCAACGTAACGTACAATATCATTGTTGTTTTGAATCTATAGAACCAGATTAACTAAGTTCAGGCTATTTACCTACCTACTTACTAACTGCTTGCTGTAAGCATGACATGTGTACATACGCTTGTGCATTCTTTTGTGTGTGTTTGTAAATAATTCATCACGCACGAGCACCATTCTGCGTTTAATGAAAACATCTCCTCAGACCTCAAGCTCTGCACGAACGGGTGTACTCATTTGTGAAGAGTTTTTGACTCAACATGTTTATGAGAAGTAACCCCGTGTTCTATGTCGACACCCAGGAGCTGCAAAATGAAAAAATAATATTCAAATGAAAGAATGGTGACTGTGTTAAATACAATGAAAGAAAGTTTCTGTGGAACTGATAACATAAGAAAAATCATTTAAAAATACATCCTGTGCTTTTTATACCACTTTTGTGTTAGACAAGCACACGAATCACCTGATGGAAAAACAGACAAAAAAAAGCTGTGTTCAGGAAGGTTAATGTAACATAGACCAAGTTTACTTTCCTTATATCTCCATTATACAGAGACGACTACATTGCAATTACTCCGCATTCTAGAACCCATACCACAAGCTAGTTGAGTTATGCATACTTTGTGTCTTGATGGGTCTGAATCTGTATAATATTTACTAAAATAAAAACTTATACAATAGCATACATTACCAGACTATACGGAGACTTCTCTTGGTATAGGTAATCTATCCCGATTATAGACTGTTGACTCTTCGGACCGAGCATGGGTCGTTTGTTCCTCTCTTGGAACGACTGCCGTGGGGTAGTCGCAGGGTTGAGGCGCAGCCTGCAGCTATGGCGAGGCATGTTGTTATAGTGGTCAAGTGCGCTTGTCGCGAGTGGCCTATAAACTACTGTACCTATTATAACTACGGTACATTTCTATTGCGGCTGGTTTCCTAAACTATCCAAACAATCAGATCTGATTTCTCCTTATCCAAACTTTGTCGTGTCGACTATAAACTTTGTTCCCTTTCGGTGTTGGAAATTCAAACGAAGTTGTGTGATTTGTTGGCAAAACACAAAGGCTCCTTTAAATAACTAGACAAAACCAAACATCGGGTAAAGTTTTGCATGCGGCTAGTACAGCGTACAGCGGCGGTTACACGTCTCACCTCGAGACTCTAGAGGGGTCTGCATTTATTAGGTATTCAGAGTATTATATACAACACATACAAGCCTGCATCCTATACAATACAATAACAGAGAGACAGAAACTATACAAATCTATACATATAAGGAAGTGTACTGAGTAGTCACACAGAAAAAAAAAACATTCCACAATTCTTTATGCACTATATATATTTATTGTAAATTGGATGGTTTACTGTAAATACGTGCTCGGGCTCAGCTCCTTGTACATAACTCTATCTATCTACATATCTAAACAGTAAGGTGGTAATGTTATAGTATGTACTGCCTCGTGCTACAGACCAGCTAATGGTACTAGATCAGCGTTTGGTACGCTCATCAAACGTTCGATCTCTTGGCAACAGACTATTTATTGCACAGTCCAACTGTACTGCACTCAAAGAAAAGCCCCATTGACGAGATTTATACACTTCACTATCTACTTAGCCTAGCTGGTCTGCAACAAACCAAACTGTACGTGTGGCATGTACAGTTTGGTTTGTCTCAAAAAGAATAAAATTATTTTATGTAATTTCTAAAATGAGAATAAAACATAAAATAAATCCGAAATAGAAAATTCAAAATTATTCGTTCGCGTGCGCATTATTTGTCTAAAGTGGCCCCCCTCGCCAGCTCGCAATAGTATGAAAACTACTGAACCTGTTGAGTTGATCCAAATTTGTTATAAAATTATAGCATAGATCAGAACCATGACATGGTGGATACCTACTTCAAAACGACACAATCAGCCAAGACAATAAATCGGCAGTCAAAAGGGTGTAAGCGGTGGATGGCCACGTTGACGTGCCTACTACCAATATTCACTGGACAGTTTACCGATTGGCGTAACGACGTCATACAATACTACCTCGTGTTGTGTTGGTGATCTGTTGTCTAGCTAAGAAATATTCCCAGGTATAAAATGCGCCGATGCGTGGCGGGCCGCGCGCTATGAGCGCCGTGGTATGTACCATATTACAATAATCAATCCGTCTGATGTTCTTACGAGTTGGAATGTCGAAAAATAATTTATATGTTTTTTGTTTTCGATTCTTCAAATTATTTAGTAAGTTAGGTATTACTATACTCACGGGCAACTCCGTTATCAAAGCAAAGCAAGCATTTCGGAACAAAAGCCACAACAATGCTGACAATGCTGACAATGCCAACCTCTGTACGCACAACGAACCTCCAACAATAAGATCTGGCTACGCATTGCAGAGGGCGGACATTGTTCGTTGCGAAGAGCGCGACAGATCTTCGCAGCAGACACCAGCGGACGACGGTACCCGAGGGTATAATAATCTATATATTGGATATATATTGGATTTTGCCGGCTTTGTTGACATTTATGATTACTGCTCGGCTCCCTTGAGAAGTTGCGTGATGAGTGATGAATGTGATCATATATAGCCTAAAACCTTTCTGGATAAACGGGTTATTCAACACAAAATATCTTATCAGACCTAGAATCAGAATGGATCTGTACATTTATTAAAATGTTTTTTTTTTTAGAAGATTATATTCTTTACATCACGAGATATAAAACTGACATACATTTTTTTCCCATGCCACTTTGCCCCACCAGTGGGGACGTTTGGTGGAAGTACCCGCCGCGCCGCAGTGTTTCGCGTCGTAGCCGCCTCTACGACTACATTATGGGACTTCTACGAATCAAGCTACGAAACCGTAGCACTACTGTAGCGTTTACTGTTACAGACATTGTATAACTTATTTATCTTAGTTCAATAAGCAAAAGCTTTAGCTGATCTCTGTTCTATTCAACTAATAATATTTTACATCTGTACTTATAATAAATCAGTAGCAGGTCCGATTCTGTACATTGAAGATATTTATAAAAACAAATTGATTTCAATCGACATTGAAGTCAAGAAATGGTTTTGGTTTTGTCTTCCTGTCAGCTTGAACGGATTTGTACTTAACGAATTATAATGAATGAATGACTACAGCTCTCCTTACAACCACTCATACTTTATTTGTCCGTTAGTGTTGGATGTAAATTATTTCACTCAGTACCTAGTTGATATTATAGAAGTTAGTCTGGTAAAGCGAACCCCAAACTCCAAGTTAAAAGCTTCGGACGCGACTGGGATTAACGCTTGGATATTGTTTATATAGTGCACGTCCATTTTGTCATCACCTCCCCTGATGGTACTCGTAAGCTGAAGGACAAATCTCAGAGAAGAGGCTCATTATGACAAACATGTACTATGTTACAATAACAATGGTGGCATTCAGCTTGATGGACTCATCAGATGCCTTTTCACGCCCTTCTTAAACCATCCGGGTTTTTACTAAGAAGCAAAGACGTGAGCTTGCAAGGAGTTCCAGGTCTGAATGGCACGGCAAAGGAAAGAGTCACTGAACCGTTTGGTTCTTGATGGAATATTCTGTTCCGCATGCGGGTGACATCCCAGCCCTGCGCGTGTTGTCCTGTGTAGGAAAGTATGAGGAGGATCCAAGTATGTTCATCCGTAGTCTAGAACCCACGGTAGTTCAGCTAAACTATGCTTACTTTGGGTGTAAGTAGTGCTGTTTAGAATGTCGTGGAATATAATATGTATATATACATATTTTGTGCAAATAACACAACGTAAGCACCTAGTGTTACATTTCAAGGGCTTACTAAAGATAAAGGAGTGGTACAGTGCAGCGCGGTACGGGCGATAAAGGGGTATCGGTCCCACAGTCCGCTCGTTGCCTACAACTTGTGTCAGTTCACCGGTTTTCATTGCGTTGACTTTAGAAGTTTATTTCTGTTCACAGTTACAGACGATACAGACCAGAGAATGGCGCCCTCTACACGAACAGGGAAAACTCTAGTCTATACTGAAAAGGGTGGCTAGGGCAGACTGGATGCGGAAGGTGGAGGATCATCTGAAATGGCGCACATTGGGAGAGGCCTGTGTCCAGCTGTGAACTGCAATAGGCTACTTGATTGATTACAGAATACATTATTCTTGACTTGACTTTACTACTACTGTCATTATGTTACAGGCACAGTTATAACCACAGAATTGATAATAGTACTAGCTATAACCAACTTTCACTTTCAAACACAAGCACGCAGCTTTGAATCGTCAATCGTGCTCATTACAGCCGAGGCTTGTCCTCTCCTGGGAAAATAATTTGCATGATTTCGCACAATGACGCTCCCTTCCATGCCAGATTGCTTAGCCACATCCACATTAGATTAAGAATGTGAAGCGACGTCACCGACGTTTCTCTCGGCTCGAGCAAAAGTTAACTTGCAAAACGCCGGACCGATCCGCGACGGCGAAGTGCTCACTGTCGGCGGCGGCCGGCGGCCGGCGGCCGGCGGCACGGTGCGGCCGCGGCACTCCGCCGCCACGCGCCGCGCCGACCGGCCGCGCCGCCCGCCTAGCGCGCCGCTCCAATCGCGATGTGCTAACTTTGGAAGCGGGCGCAACTGAACCGCAAGCCGCCCGGTGTAGTCCAACTTCATACGATCGTGAGCGAGTACAATGCCGATGAAAATGATTAGGGAACGGGCTGCTTCGTCACATCAGCGTTCAACCCGCAATTTGAAGACGAAACGTCCCAGTTATTGCCATGAACTGTAAAAGAGTAACGATGGTGGACCGCGGGGCCGTGATTTTAGATAACATTGAAAACAAGTTGTGATTGTTATGGGGACACGGCGCTCGGCCGCCTAGCGCCGCGCCGCCATGCTGCCGGCCCTGGCGCTGCTGCTGCTGCAGGCGCCCGCGCGAGCGCTCGCGCCCAACGCGTCGCTCGCGCCGGCCGCGCCGCCCGCGCCGCGCCTGGACCTCCGCACGCAGCGAGTTCTCAGAACTCGTCATGATTTTCATAGCTACGAGTATGACCTACTTAACTTTGCCATTTTCGAGGCTGAACCTAATGTTACCTATGCCTCTGATTTCCTCGCGTTCCCGGGGAATCGTGCTCCCGGGGGTCCCGACAGGCCCAGGAGAGAGACTCACTCGTTGATCAGCCCTTTCGATATGTCGAAAATGTATAAGAAAAAAAAATACAAGAGTAAACCAGTGGATGAGCACCGACCGAGTGCGGCGCCGCTGCGGGGCGTGCCTGCCGCCTCGCCCGCGCCGGCGCGCGCCTCCCGCGCAGGGAACGATGCTCAGGTTTCTCCAGAGCCCGAAAAAAATGTAAAACCTAAGTTAAAATTAAAGACCGCGCGGAAGCCGAAAAATGTGCCAAAGTCGTCGTCCAGTGAAGCCGGTAATGTTCGTCGTGAGGCGAGAATTACCGCCAAAAAAAAGTTTTCTGAGAACGAGACACTGTGGCCGGTGAAGCACGCAGCCGTCGTCGAGGGGGACATCATTCTTGGCGGTCTGATGATGGTGAGTCACTCGCTCCAATCAACCATACATTTGTAGGCTCTTGACGCAAACCACCTACGCAGCCGATAGCCGATAAATCTAGCCACTGGATCCTATTTTTCCTACCACGGGCCCGTCGTATACGTGAGTTAGTTCGGGTTAAATTCTTGTCCAAGCTGCAAGATTTTGGCGGTTTTTCTGTCAGCAGTCGGGCGCACCACCTCCTCCACCTCTTTGTCGCTGTCTGCTCCAAGACAGGAGTACAAGTAGCACCAACCTGGGTAGACTATTTCCGAACTGCACCGGCTTCTCTCCCGGTGCAGTTGGGAATATAGCCTACTGTGTGAAACTCTGTAACAACCCAAAAATTTAACCCATTCGCTATGGTTTTCAAGGAGTCTTATCATTGAAGTAATGAGCGTCTTTTCCTGAAAATCTGCGCAGGAACCTGACAGAACGTTATGTTATTGTTACATAGTGTTGAACAAGAAGAGCAACTTGGCTGATAAGTTAAAAGTGTGTCCTAGATAAGTATACAAAATCTAATATAACTATATAAATACAAATACATGTTACGAAGCGCAAAACTCGAGACATGAATGACATTCACGCGTACGAACGGGAAAGGGAGCAAAAAGCACGTGCATGAAAACGCGGGCGTCCGTTAGTTCTACTAATACCTATTATAAATGTGGATTTTTTGGAAATGTGTTTTATTCAATCACGCTCCAATGGCTGAACACATCTGGCTGCGATTTGGTACAGGGATAAATTACAGTCTGGAATAACATAATACATGGTTACTTTACTTTTTATCCCCGGAATGGATTCCCATGGGTTGCGGACACGGGATCAAAATTCCACACGGGTGAAACCGCGGATGACAGTTAGTTCCAAATACATAAACTAATAACATAAACTCACGCCTGTATTCCCCGAAGGGGTAGGCAGAGGTGCTAACACCCACATTTCGCCAGTTTATGTTTAGGTCCCAATGTAATAGGTGGCGAGCCTATTGCCATTAACCGGGCACTTATAAACCTCCGATAAATACACACATAACTTCGAAAAAGCATCGACAAGTCATTGGTGTGTGCCATGGTAAACCTGGGATCGAACCCGAGACCTCGTCTCAGCAGTCCATTACCCATACCACTAGGCTACCGCAGTTCCAAATAAACTCCACTAAATAAGTAGAACAGATTTTTTCACTTGGTACTGTATGTAAATGGTGCTTTTAATTTACTAACCAGAGGTTTTCATCATTTATATGCTTTTTGAAATCAAATAAATTACTTTACTAATAGGTTTAGGCGCATTAGGATGTTTAACAAAACTAGTACTGCAGAAAATATAAAATATACATCAGGATGACATTACTTTTATCCTCATAATGTGATACAAATAAATGTATTTAAATAGCCGTGGTCGTATGCCACTTTTCCCTAGAATATATTATTGTTTTGTCAGAGTAAGTGGCATACGACCACGGCTATTTTCTTGTTTGTTACTTTTAGAGCGTGATTTTTCGGTAGTCGGGTTTTAGTTTTAAACTTTATTTTTTATTTATATTATTTTGGGGCAAGGTAAAGCTAATAATTTATACATATTTGAAATGTGCTTATTAAGCCCTTTCATTTGATACCAAACACGGCATATTTATCTCAAATTTATTTTTTAACATAGTACCTTTTGAGCGCTAGAGGGCGCCACACAAGATTGAGTGACACGTCATATAGCCTATAACCATCGGACGATCAAGCCGCTTGTAACGATACCTCATACGTCCAGTTCTAATCAGTAGTTGAGGTGCTATGAGGGAACAAATGAACATACATACATACATACATACATACATACATACATACATACATAGGCTGTCAAAATCATAACCCTCCTTTTGGCTTCGCCGTAGTCGGGTAAAAATACTAACTGCACAGCAAATTAACTAGTGCGCATGTAGAAGATACTCACTGTCAAAGTAAAATATCTATCCGAGTAGCATGTATACCACCCACCCCGAAATGTCTTCGCGGTAATTTTTTTTTATAGGCAAGTAAGTAGTTTGTTCCGCTCAATCAGTATTTTTGATGTGAATTTGGATTACTTTAGTCAGGCAGCATTAGCAGTGCATTAATAAAACTGCTTTGCATTGAGATAAACAGCCGTTCGTTACGAAAATAAATTGTAGTGTGTTTTCTAATACTTTTGAGTTTAGTATTCTGCTGTGCAATCAGCAATTTTGATGGAAATTTGGATTATTATTTCATAAAAAAAGTATTTTATTTGATTTGCGTTTAAATATCACCCATTTAAAAATGGTATTTTAGTCCGTACTAAAGGTGTAATTCAAATATCAGAACAAAAAATGTAATTAAGATAATTTAGAGTAGTTTGTTCATGGACGTGTTTGTGCTGCTAGGTGCACAGCCGCTCGGAGGGCGCCACGTGCGGGCCGGTGATGGCGCAGGGCGGCGTGCAGGCGCTGGAGGCCATGCTGTTCGCGCTGGACGCGGCCGCGCGCGCCGGCCTGGCGCCGCCCGGCGTGCGCCTGGGCGCGCACGTGCTGGACGACTGCGACAACGACACCTACGGCCTGGAGATGGCGCTCGACTTCATCAAAGGTGCGCCACGGCCCTGCCCCCGCGCCCCCGCGCCCCCGCGCCGCCGCGAGACTCACACTCACCTCGACGTCTCGACGTTGCAGGCTCCATCAGCAACATCGACGACGCCGAGTACGCGTGCAACGCGACCGCCGTGCGCAAGGTGATCTCCGGGGTCGTGGGCGCCGCCTCCAGCGTCACCTCGGTGCAGGTCGCCAACCTGCTGCGCCTCTTCAGGATACCCCAGGTCTGTGCGACCGCGCCGTCGCGTCGGCCTCCTCGGAGCGACCACTAACTATCGATTGTTTGTCGCTCCAAGGTTTCTTTCTTCTCGACGTCGCCGGAGCTCTCCAACAAGGCGCGTTTCGAGTACTTCACACGCACTATCCCGTCGGACTTGCATCAGGTTCGGGCCATGGTCGAGATCGTCAAGAAACTTGGTTGGCGCTATGTTTCTATCGTCTACGAGGAATCTAATTACGGCATCAAAGTGAGAGCCCCGTTTATATTATTAGTTACAATCGTTTCAAAATCGCATCCAATCACTTGGAATGGAGCCGTGCTTCTAAGCTCATCGCTTCGTTTATAGTACGCTTATTCGTACACGTACCTGAATTAAATTACGAATATTCAAGCCACTCATACTTCAAGCCCAAGCCCACTCATACTTCAAGCCCTGTACACTCCTCCTTCTCTGTACAAGGAAGTCAGGATGTTCCCAAATCGTACAATATTCAGAAACAGAGTACGGCAGATCTATAGCGAACCATAGGCAGAATAATAATAATATTACATAAGATTTTTCTATAGGACATATTATATATTTATATAATATATTGTGTAATCTGGTGTATGTGTATACAGTACAAAGTATTTGTGACCGTATGTATGTATGTATATATATATATGTATGCATATGTATGTGTATGTGTGTATAGGTATGTATATGTATATTATCATATTTGCCGATTGTATGTTTCGTAATTACTCCGTACTAGATCGATATTTTGAGCACCTACCTAGACAAATCTCTGCATCACCCTAAGGTTGACTGGTAGAAAATGCCTACGGCATTAAGTCCGCCTTTGTACACATATTTTATATATGTGCATAGAGAATAAATAAATAAATAAAGTGTTGACCGGCAGGCATTCGAAGAACTGGAGACGCTACTGGCGCGTAACGACATCTGCATCGCCGTGAAGGAGCGCCTAGTCAAGGATTCGGGCGAGGCGGACGAGCGCGCCTACGACGCCATCGTGACGCGCCTGCTAACGCGGCCCCGCGCCAGGGGTGGGTCGCACGAGCCGCGGGGGGGGGGGGGGGGGCGAGGCGGCTGGCGCGGGTGTGACGTGACGATGCTTGTGGTTGCAGGCGTCATCGTGTTCGGCTCGGACCAGGAGGTGGCGGGCGTGATGGCGGCGGCGGGCCGCCTGCGCGCCACGGACACGTTCGGCTGGGTGGGCTCGGACGGCTGGAGCGCGCGCGCGCTCGTGTCGGACGGGAATGAGGCCGCAGTAGAGGGCACCATCAGCGTGCAGCCTCAGGCGAACCCTGTGCGTGGCTTCCGCGAATATTTTCTTAATCTCACCGTCGAGAATAACCTCAGAAATCCCTGGTTTGTCGGTAATTTTTTATTTTTCTGATACTATAATATTTTATGCGTTGAATCTCTCCTGTCAAAATATCGATACTAACGCTATTTAAAAAAAAACAGAATTTTGGGAGGACCAGTTCAAATGCCGGTATTCGGGCAGCGCGCGCACGCCGTATAACGTCCAGTACTCGCGCACCTGCACGGGTACCGAGAAGCTCTCCGCCGACAACATCGAGTTCGAGGCGCAGCTTCAGTTCGTCACGGACGCGGTATACGCCTTCGTCTACGCTATCAGGTGGGTGTGGCCCGGCCCGCCGGCCGCCACCGAGCGGCCCTTGGCTGAGCTGACCCCGAGTGTTGCGCAGGGACATGCACGCGGCGCTGTGCGGCGGCAAGGCGGGGCTGTGCGAGGCGATGCGGCCCGCCAGTGGCGCCACGCTGCTGCGCTTCTTGCGACAGGTGCGCTTTGAAGGTACTGTGCTGTCGTAAATACGCGTCTTCTAATCACCTGACGATACGATACCAATTTTAGGAACCGATTACTATCACACACGATACCTCAGGTACCAGACCTGTCACTGAGATTTTTTTCTACGGACGGAACGCCCGCTTTGGCGTCTGTTAGTAACGATTTCACTTCTTATTTTAATTCCCTGTATCCCCATATGAGTGAACCAGCTTTCAAAACTCTCACTCCCACAATTTCCACTCAATCTTCCCACTCTATCCACCCAAACTACAATGGTCCACATACATATATTTACGGGACTTTCTGCCTTATTATCTTATCTGGACATATAATCTTTCACACGATTTCAACCGTCTTCTCTTTATCTCATCCATTTTCGTGTCTTGTGACTTAATCAATTTTAAACATGTCCATAATCTACAGGACTACTTGATATTACCAATTAATATTTTCAATACTAGGTGTATAGTGCACTTTTATCGTATATGATGGTATTTCAGGGCTCAGTGGCGATCGGTTCCACTTCGACAGTAACGGCGACGGGCCGGCGCGGTACAACATCCTGCACTTCAAGCAGGTGGCGCGCGGCGTGTTCCGCTGGCTGACCGTCGGCCGCTACCTCGACGGCGAGCTCGAGCTCAACATGACCGGTACGCTCCACTCGTCACTATGCGTCGGCGTCACACAACGGACCGCACCTAACTCTCGCGACGTATTGCACAGACATACAGTTCAAGTGGAACGAGCGGCATCCCCCGGAGTCGGTGTGCAGCGCGGAGTGCGAGCTGGGGCAGGCCAAGCAGTACGTGGAGGGCGAGAGCTGCTGCTGGCACTGCTTCAACTGCACGCAGTACGAGATCCGCTCGCCGGAGAGGGAGACGACGTGCGAGGAGTGTCCGCTGGGCACGCTGCCGCACGCGTCGCGCACGTTCTGCGCGCCCGTGCCCGAGCTGTACCTGCGGCCCGACTCGCCCGCCGCCATCGGCGCCATGGCCTTCTCGGCGCTGGGCATGCTGCTGACCACGTGAGTGCGCGGGCCGCGGGTCTGCGGGCCCGCGGCCGGGTGAGTGACTGGCGGGCCCGCGGCCGGGTGAGTGGCTCGCGGGCCCGCGGCCGGGTGAGTGACTGGCGCCTGCCCGCAGGCTGGTGGCGGGCGTGTGGGCGGCGCGCGGCGGCACGCCGGTGGTGCGCGCGAGCGGGCGCGAGCTGTCGCTGGTGCTGCTGGCGGGCATCATGATGTGCTACCTGGTCACCTTCGCGCTCGTGTTCCGCCCCACCGACTTGCTCTGCTCGCTGCAACGGTGCGCATTCTTTCTTTCGTTCATCCGAACGTTTAACAGTGATGTTTATATTGTATTTCTGTTAGGTGACGCATAACCCGCTCATTTCGTATGCCAATGAATATTTTATGAAATACATAAAATATAGGAATGAGGATAGTACTTTATCGCGCGATGTGCGTAGAAAGTAAGATGATGATGATATTTTCAAATTCCAAATTGACCTATTATTTCTAAATGAGAATAATATGCTCAGTGGTCTGTGTTTAAATTTATTTACCGATCTCTATGGTGTAGCTATGCTAAGTCAGAGGTGGTGATGATTCCCGCTCAATGCAAATATGCATTTTGTATGTGCACCGCTCTGGCTATTTTTAAGTTTAATATGCATGTATTTACAAATAAAATACCTATCTAGATATCTCGATAGAGATATATCGATCTGAGCGCATTACCTGATAAGTGGGATGGTCCGATGCTGGGACGCTGGGTGCGAGCGCACGTTCTGTAACGTATACAGTGTCTCAGTGTTGTGACTATACCTTCTAGTACATTCTATATTTTTGTTATTTCGTGTACTTACTAACAATAGAATAAGATTTCTGTTACTATCAATTTATGGATCTTTGGTCTGCAATTAAGGTAAGATTATCTACTATATAAAAATAAGTCGGGTTTTCCTTCCTGACGCTATAACTCCAGAACGCACGAACCGATTTGGCTAATTTTGGTCTTAAATTATTTGTGGAAGTCCAGGAAAGGTTTGTACGTTGAGAAAAAATCGAATAATTGCTGGGAACCGACATCCACGCGAGCGGTGCCGCGGGCAAAAGCTAGTTATATATATATTTGTCCAAGTCACCCGGCAGCCGTGCTATGAATGTTCGTTCCAGGTTCGGCACCGGGTTCTGCTTCACCGTGGTGTACGCCGCGCTGCTCACCAAGACCAACCGCATCGCGCGCATCTTCGCCGCCAGCAAGCACTCGGCGCGCCGCCCGTCGCTCATCTCGCCCAAGTCGCAGCTGTTCATCTGCGCCGCGCTCGTGTCCATCCAGGTGCGCTCCCGCCCCCGCGGCCCCGCGGCCCCGCGGCCCCGCGTGCCCGAGGCCCCGCTACAGCGACGCCGATGCGCAGGTGGTGATCGTGGTGGTGTGGCAGGTGATCTCGCCGGCGCGCGCCGTGCACCACCACCCGGCGCGCGGCGCCAACCTGCTGGTGTGCGACTCGTACGTGGACGCGTCCTACACCATCGCCTTCTTCTACCCCGTCGTGCTCATCGTCGTGTGCACCGTGTACGCCGTGCTCACGCGCAAGATCCCTGAGGCTTTCAACGAGAGCAAGCACATCGGTGAGACTCGCTTCCACCACTCCCTCCCTCACCTGCCGCCCTCGCTCACGCTCTCGCCCGATGCAGGTTTCACGATGTACACGACGTGCGTCATCTGGCTCGCGTTCGTGCCGCTGTACTTCGGTACGGCGAGCCACGTGACGCTGCGCGTCACCAGCATGGCCGTCACTATCTCGCTCAGCGCCAGCGTCACGCTCGTCTGTCTCTTTTCTCCTAAGGTAAAATTGGAGGTTTTAATAGATATCTAGTTGCCCTCGCGAGCTGACGGGGAGTTGCGTATACTATAGGTGGCCAGTATCCGTACTATAAAATACCATACCATTAATATTTACATAACATCGGTTTCTGTGAGATTCGGACTCTACATTCGGTACTCTACATTTACAGGTGGTAGAAATTTGATGGCACAAATTTGACACTCATTTCGACCGGGTTGGTACCACCGTGCACAAGTGCGAAAAACCCTCCATAGTAATCCAATCTCGGTTGGATTGCGTTCAGGGATCAGCAAGTGCATAGCCGGGCCGAGGTGATGGTAGTCGCAGCACTAGTGGGACCGGTGGGTTTTGGCGTAGTCTAGTGGGGTGTGACGCGGGGCGCCGCGCCGGGCAGGGAGACCCGTAGAAACGGTGGTGCCGCTGGCCGCCCGCGGCATAGTACAGGGGCCCAACTGGGACTAACCACCCTGGGAGGCTGCCCCACCAGGTCGCGCATAATCCCGATATGGCTCGTCGTGCCGGTTGGCGACCGGACGGGAGCCCGGCGACCATATTCGGGAGGGTACGGGGGCCCTTCCGTTCGGCGCGTCGGCTCTCGTCACGCCTCACATTCATAGATGAAACCAATCACCCATGTTTTGTCACGCGGTGCTGCGGCGACAATCACCTCTTTTTCACGCCTTCCCTTACCCTTCACCTCATGGCAGCGCACAAAACAAAAATTGTTGAAACAGCGGCTAGGGACTCTCCCACAAAAACTCTATTTGAGGTGGAGTCCACGAACATCTGTGGGCTCCATAAGAACCTCAACGCCGTCCACCAACACCTGGAGACGGCGAAACCAGCTATGCTGTTTCTAACGGAGACACAAATACGCCGCCCTGACGACACGACCTACCTGCTTTACCCCGGCTATGTTATCGAGGAAAATTTCCGAGCAAAAGCCGGGGTGTGCGTGTTTGTTAGGGCGGATATTTGTTGTCGCCGTCTGCGCTGTCTAGAGGACCCATCCTTTTCCATCCTTTGGGTACACGTAGACCATGGCTCCACGAGTCAGGTCTATGTGTGCCTTTACCGTTCCCATACAGGAGATGCAGAGATAACTCGACTATTTGAATACCTGAGTCAGGCGGCAGATGATGCGCAGGAGCGGTTTCCGAACGCCGAATTGGTGTTTTTGGGGGATTTTAACGCCCACCACAAGATCTGGTTGGGCTCCGCCATAACAAACCATGCGGGAAGAGCCACTCACGCATTTGCCCTGGCGCATGACTTGACTCAATTGGTGCACAAGGTCACGAGGATACCAAGAGAGTCCGGCCTAGAGCCCTCTCTGCTTGACCTTCTGTTGACGAGTCACCCGGACCAGTACAGTGTCTCGGTGATTGCTGCTTTAGGTAACTCCGACCACTGTCTGGTCCGCTCCACCGTGCCCATTGTAGCGCCCCCACGACCCGTGCAGGGGAAGAGGCGGCTATGGCACTACTCGTCAGCGGACTGCGATGGATTGCGCGACTATTATGCGTCCATCCCGTGGGTTGAACGCTGCTTTGAGGGTAAGAACCCATCTGAGAGCGCTACTGCCGTCGCCGGTGAGATCGGTCTAGGTATGGAATACTATATCCCATACACCGATGTCACCGGAGTCCGCGGAGCGCGTCCGTGGTTCGGGCGCGAGTGCGCGGAGGCTGTTGAACATAAACAGTCTGCGTACCGCGCCTGGGTGCGGGCGCGCGCCACACGCGATCCCAACGTGGGTCACTTCAAGGCGGCGTACAACAGAGCCACAAAGGTCTGCAAGAGGGCATGCGTCAGGGCGGATGCCCAGCGCATAGCGCGGCTGGGCCAAGAGCTAGTGGCGCATCCCACGGGTAGCCGTGGCTACTGGCAACTGGCCAAAGCCGTGCAAGCCAACTTCTGCCAGCCCTCGCTGCCCCCGCTTAGCAATCCCGATGGATCTCTGGCCCATGAGCCGCAAGAGAAAGCAAATTTGCTGGTCAATCTCTTCGCGGCCAACTCCCGAGTCGATGATTGTGGTATGCAACCACGGACAGTGCCCACTGGTGACCACGCAATGCCTGATATACGTATCAGGCAACGCGATGTCCGTGCAGTACTGCAATCACTCGATGTCCGGAAAGCCAGTGGTCCTGATGGTATTCCAGCGGTTGTACTTAAAAAATGTGCAGCGGAGTTATCTCCTATGCTAACGCGGCTGTACCGACTGTCCTACAGTTCGGGTACAGTGCCTTCGGCTTGGAAGGAGGCGAATGTCCAGCCGATCCCCAAGAAGGGGGATCGCTCGGACCCAGCCAACTATCGACCCATAGCCGTCACCTCAGTGCTGTGTAAGGTGTTCGAGCACATAATTAACACACAGCTCATGCGCCACCTAGAGGATCACTCCTTGCTTAGTGACCGGCAATACGGTTTCAGACCGAAACGGTCAACGGGTGATCTTCTGGCGTACATGACCCACCTTTGGGGTGAGGCTATGGAGAAGCACGGTGAGTCACTGGCAATTAGTCTTGACATCGCCAAAGCTTTCGATAGGGTATGGCACAAATCGCTTCTTTCCAAGCTACCAGCCTTCGGCCTGCCTCCTAGACTGTGTAACTGGGTTGCAAGCTTCCTGCAGGGGCGCCGTATTCGCGTCCTTTGTGATGGACGAGCTTCGGAGTTCTTGCAGGTAAATGCTGGCGTGCCGCAGGGTTCCGTTTTATCTCCCACTCTCTTTCTTCTGCATATCAATGACATGCTCTGTGACGGAAACATTCACTGCTATGCAGACGACAGCACCTTACATGGGAGTTATCACGCACATCCTGCGGCCAAGCAGTCTGATATCGCGGAAAAAAGGCAGCTTCTTGTCACAGAGCTGGACCGGATCCTGGACCACATTTCTCAATGGGGCGCTAGGAACCTGGTCGAGTTCAATGCCAAGAAGACCCAGGCATGTGCGTTTACAGCTAAGGTATCTCCTTTCCTTCCCCTTCCCACTCTTCAGAGCACACCACTGCCACTGCAGGATCACCTCACTATCCTCGGTATGGATGTTCGCTGCAAACTGAATAACAAAAACTATATCGAGAGTATCATCAAATCAGCCTCGCGTAAACTCGGAGTCCTGAACAGAGTGAGACGTTTTTTCACGCCGGAGCAGCGGTGTCTTCTATACAAGACCCAAATTCGTTCCTGCGTGGAATACTGCTCACATCTCTGGGACGGCTCCGCAAAGTACTTATTAGATGCTCTCGACAGGTTGCAGCGACGTGCGGTCCGCATTATTGGGGATCCTGAGGTCACGAACACCCTCGAGCCTTTGCAGATGCGTAGAGATGTTGCGTCTTTGGCAGTTTTCTACCGTCTCTACCATGGTGAATGTTCTGACGAGCTCTTCCAATTAGTCCCACCCTCCCCTTTCCTTCACAGGACGACACGTGCAGGGCTAAGATGTCACCCATTTACGGTGCAGAGTATACCTGCTAGAACCAAGCGTTTCAGTGATTCATTCCTATGCCGCACCACTAAGACCTGGAATTCCCTGCCAGCTCACGTGTTTCCTTCTTCCTACAGTCCCGGGTCCTTTAAGCGGGGCGTGAAAAGGCATCTAATGAGGCCGTCAAGCTGAGTGCCACCACTGTTAACATGGTAAATGTTTACGATGGTGACCCTCTTTCCGAGACTTTGCCTTTAGCTTAACATCAGGCGAGGTGAAGTCAAATTGACGTGTCCTATATAAAAAAAAAAAAAAAAAAAAAAAAAAAAAATTCCTTCGCCCCTTCCGAGGAGGGCCAAACTGATTAGAGATGGCCTTGGGTCTGGGGTGCGACGGTTATGTCGTAGACAACCTCATCTTTAGCCTACAGACGGCGTGCGGTTTTAGTCGGTTTGAGTCCGACATAACCTTCCCTTCCGGCTCCGGCGAGAGAGGTGATATCCGCACGTAAAAAAAGTCCTTTCGAAGGACGGAAACCACGCACTAGTCCCGTGTAAGACTTTAAATATTGACCGTGGGCCGAGCGACGGCAGCGCACAGTCCGCCTCACGCCTGGCCTGCCCCTGCCCGCAGCTGTACATCATCGTGGTGCGGCCGGAGCGCAACGTGCGCGCCAGCCTCATGCCGCCACGCTGGGCCGGCGCGGGCGGCGGGCGCGGCGCGGCGGGGGGCGCCGTGTGCGCCGCGCTCGTGGGCGCCGCGCCGCTGCCGCGCGCGCCCGACCTCACGCCCTCCACCGACCTGTCCACGCTCAACGACACAGGTAGGCCCCGCACCGCGCCCCGCGTGTGCGCCGTCCGCCCGGCTCACGGCCCGTCTGTCCGCAGAGAGGACGAGCTCGTCGGACCGCCACGTGCAGACGGACGAGTCGGCGCTGTGCCCGCGGCCGGCGCGCGAGGAGGCCGTGCGCCTGGACGCGCGGCGCCTGGCGGGGCGCGCGGGGCTGCCCGCGTTCTGCCCGGCGCAGCGCGCGGCGCCGCCGGGGGGCGCGGCCGTGGCCGTGGTGGGCGCGCCGCCCTTATAGCACGCCGGCGCCGGTCGGCGGCCGCGCTCGCCCGTGCTCGTGTGACGTCACGGCGCTGCCGTATTCGTGAACAAGTTTTGACTTCATGGCATTTTCGTGTGCAGCGTTGACGTTCGCCAACATTGGTGGTATTGGTCCGATCGCACTGGAGCAGTGCGACTACGAACACCGAACGAACCTATTTGTGATACTAGTTAATGTGAAATAATAAACAGTTATTATTAATAAATGTGTTTTTAAATTGACCCTCTCGTGACTTAGTAACCATAGACATATTGATACTTAAACAAGATAACAAAAAAAGTAACCGATTGTATACTGTCTGTCTGTCGAATTAGCGAAATTCCTCAATTAAATAAAAGTACTGGTCAAGCGAGATGACTGCAGTAAATGAAACTACTGAATTAACGAAGGGCCAAATGAAGAAACCAAGTCCCAGCTTCTTGTCTCCAATTTGTTGTATCCAACCATGTCTATAACAAACAAGGTTGGATACATCAATGGATAAAATGGGTATACCCCATACAGCCTTAGGTATAAGAACCTAGTAAATTTATTTTGAATACGGTCCAACATGAGACTATATTTAGCTTCATGTGGAGCCCAGATAATTGCGTTACTGTCGAGCTGGCTTCTCACCCATGCATTATACAAGGTGGATATCGCCGTGATGCTTTTGAAACCCTCCGGCTATTCTAAGTACGAAGCTTAAGCTCCTTTATGCTTTTTTACATACATTTTCCATATGATTATGAAATGTTAGCTCAGTGTCCAGATTTACCCCCAAATCGCGCACTGTGTCCGTCCTTTTCAGCACTGTGTTATTCAGGGTGTCATTACAGTAGATAGGCTTTTTCATTCGGCTGAAAGTAATGATTGAGCATTTAAAAAATGGTTTATTTTTCTTGCCCCATTCATCTACCCTATCAATATCCCCCGAAATCGCTCACAATTTCCTTCTTCTCTAATGGCTATAAGGAGTTCGAGAACATCTGCAAACAACAGACTAGTGGCATACCTGACTACGTTTGGCAAGTCATTTATCATAATAACAAATAGAAGAGGTCCCAAATTACTTCCTTGACTCACCCCCGATCTCGTCTAGTAGGGCTCAGATTTATGACCTGCATATTCGACATACTGTTTCCTGTCCCTCATGTGGTCCGCGAAAAATTTTAGGAATTTGGGAGTGCATCCGACTGTCGCCAGCTTATTAAATATCTCTCTATCTCTGAATCAACATTAGGAACCACATAAGTAATAAAATTGAACAAATTAGTGGTCGTACTGCAATCATATCTGAACCCATGCCGCGCGTCCGATAGCGTAACGTCAACCTGCTTCAAAACAGAATGATGTACTACATGTCTCAAATACGTTCGCAGGCGCCGCCAGAACCGCCACTGGCCTGTATCCGTTCACTTCCGATCCTCCTCCACCCTTAGGTACTGGTATCACGCGTGTAAGTTTCTAGCGCTCCGGGAAACAGGCCGACTCAAAGCAAGTATTATATAAATACAGTAGACGGTACGTTAGAAAGTCTCTACAATCCCTAATGATAAATGCCGGAATGCCATCCGGTCCCGCAGAACGCTTTGGTTTCAGCCTTGTTAGTGCCTCCCACACTTAATTCGCATCGAAACTTGCTATATGCACTCTGGTGGAGCGCTTATGTATTTTCTTAATTATTTCCCACAAAATTTAATTGTGTTCCAATTTGTAATTTAAGAAACCGCTTCTATGTATCGAATAATGTTTGAATGTTGGCGCTCATTTGTTGACCACTTAGTGTTGGAGGAGGCCAATGAATGGCGCTGTGAATGGATCTGTTCGAACTATATTTTGAGAACGAAGTTTCTATGAGCGGGACTCTCAAGCTTCATTACGTTCAACCCGCTCATTTAGAATCAGTCACTAACACGCCGCCAGCGCCGAAAGGTGTCCTTTTTTGACTCCGCTAACGCATAAAACGGAAGTTTGATTAATTCAACTCCTCGTTTCTTTCTGTGTAATTCTATAAGTTCCTTTGGCCACATTCTCAAGTCAGTATAAGTGAAGTGGATCGGAAGAAAACGACAAATTCAAGAAAGTCACCGGCCGGTCGAAATATACCTACCCACCAACACGTGCCAGGAACCACGCCTGTCTGCAGCTGAATCCTCACGAGGTGGAACACAGGTCAGTGCCGATTTTCTTACGTTTTCATTCATAGAAGCGGTCACATGAGTATTTCCTTTCTTACAACCAAACGCCAGGTCAGAGGTTCTTAAACGCTTTGTGTGCAAACACACCAGTTGGTCAGGACTATTTACACGTCCTACCACAATTTATGGTCCTTACGAGTCGGATAGGCCAGTAAATAACATATTCACGTAATTATTGGTGAATAATATTTCTTTCCTATTCATTTAATTAAAAGATTCACGTAATTTTGGTGAATTCTTTCCGCCATCTTAGTTTCATTACTTTCTTTCGCTAACAGATTTACGTAAATTATTTGGTAAATTCTGCATTTAAAACGCTAAATCTACGTAATAATTGGTAGATATTTATAATAGTTGGTGATTTACGTATTAATTGGTAAATAATCATCATTCTATTCACATACGCGTAACTTGTAGGTAGGTACCTATCTAGGTACGTAAGTACATAGTTACATTCTCGCTCCGCTGTGCTACTTGCGCTATTATATAATAAGCCGTAGTACAATTTTCAATAAAAAGTAGGTATATCTAAACTGTTTGTGTTGAATTACTATTATATTATAGTAGGTACCTTACAGATAATCTTCTTGTTATATTTCAATAGGTAGGTCCTACCTATCGTTAATTTGCAAACATGTCGTCAGATCTCGAGACGAAGCTTATTCTGTTGAATCAAAAAAAGGAATTATTGTTTGCACGCATTAATCGTTGGTATAAATCGTCGGAATCAGTTGTGTGTTTTGACATAACGACGCGAGCGAATGAAGATTTTCTGTCTGAGACCAAGAACATCGATGTCGTTCGCGATAAGTTCGAGTCGATTGTAGATCAAATAAATAGCTTAAATTTATCATTAGAACCCCCTGTGGAGCCCGACTATTCTTGCCTTGACTCATTCGATGAATTGTATTCGAGAATAAAACGCATTAGAAATAAATTATCTACGCTCAAGGTCAAGGAGGTCGCATCACACGGGCCGAGTAATTCAAGCGCGTCTGTAGTGAAATTGGAAATGCTTGTTATTCCGAGTTTTGACGGACGCCCTGAAAACTGGAATACATTTTATCAGTCCTTTAAGGCCAATATTCATTCAAACACACAATTGTCTGATTCGCAACGTGTGCAATACCTATTCTCAAAATTAACCAAAGACGCATTAAAGTTCACTGCCGGTATTGTTCCGTCAAGTGAGACCTACAGTATAGTGTGGGACGCCTTGGTCAAGAAATACCAAGATAAACGCTCATTAGGTTCATATTATCTTAATAATATATTAGACTTAAAGAATTGTTCACCTAGTGTGAACTCACTTGATTCATTTATAGGTATATATTCCTCATCTATCGCCGCGCTTAAAGAGTTAGGTATAACTGATTTAACGGACTTCGTGTTTCTACAATGTGCCTTGAGGAAAATGGACACGCTAACCATCCAAGCCTTCGAACTTTCTGTTCGAGGTGTCGATATACCTACGACGCAACAGCTGATCGACTTTGTACAAGATTATGCTAAGATGATTGAACGGTCAAACCCGCGGTCTTCGTCATATGCGAAGTCGTCCACTGCTGAGACGCCACAGTCTAATGATAGGCGTGTACAGCGTAATTCTAAGTCGTTTGTTGTCAGTGAGCCGATTAATAATAAGTCGAATGCGCCCGCCGCAGGTAACGCGCTCTGTTGTTTATGTGGCGGCCGCGACCACCGACACCTGTATAACTGCGCTCAGTTTAAAAATATGCAAAATGCAAAGGCTAGATATGAGTTTATTAAATCTAAGCGTGGTTGCGTGAATTGTCTAAGCACATTACATAATCTCCCGCGATGTAAAAGTACGTCAGTTTGTTTCTGTCAGAAAAAACATCATAAATTATTGCATTTTGAGAATAATATTAATAATTCGCACTCGCATGCGACGACTGTTGCCGCATCCCCGCCGCCCCAGTGCGACCTTGACGGTCCCACTCCTGAGTCATCGCTCGCTTCAAGCACTGTGCATTCGTATGCCTCTAGCCATAAGGGTGATATTCTCTTGGCAACCGCTCAGGTGTATGCTCGCCCTAAAGGTAGCACTGGAAATAAATCTGTAGTCAGATGTCTAATTGATAATGGCTCACAGAATAACTTAATAACATTGTCCTGTTGTCGTTTATTAAATTTACCAATAATACCAATGAGTAATTCTGTTGTCAAAGGTGTTGGCTCCACTTCGCACACGATAATAGGCTATGTGTATTTGGACATTGAATCTCGTATTTATGCAGATCATAAGTATACTATACATGCGTTAGTTATGAATAGCCTTACGGATCAATTGCCCTCGCAATTAATTAAGTGTGATAGCGAGTTAAATCTTCGCGATTTACCGCTTGCTGACTTAAGCTGGAACATTCCAGGAAATATTGATATAATATTAGGTGCACAGCTCTTCCCGTATATCTACTTAGGAAATAGAGTCGAGTGTGGTCCCAGTGCCCCTTGTGTACTATCAACCGCGTTTGGGTATGTACTTATGGGTGATTACCCACGTAAAGTTGTTGTGCCTACAACCGCATCCTTTTCTGCGCTAGCACTAAATGATTTAGTGCAAAAACCATGGGAACTTGAGGAAGTTCCTGTGAAGCGCCTATTGTCTCCAGAAGAAACCGAGTGCGAGAATATTTTCACATCTACTGTGACTCGCGATGACGTATTTCGTTATACGGTTGCGCTGCCGTTCTGCAAGGATCCCTCTGAACTAGGGAACTAGCGCGGCGTCGCTCACCGCCGGTTTTTGTCGCTCGAGCGTAAACTTCGTCAATCACCAACCGTACGCGAAAATTACAATAAGGTTATTCGGGATTGTTTGGATAACGGTTGTCTTGGTCTCGTTGATGACTCTAATTTGTCTATGGATGGTTATTACATACCACATCGCGCAGTGGTTCGACATGACAAACCGATGCCGCGTATTGTGTTAGACGCGAGCGCTAAAACCCACACTTGTCTTTCGCTCAATGATATTTTACATATTGGTCCCAATTTACAGGCAGACCTGTTTTTATTATTATTAAATTTTAGGTTATTTCCTATCGCAATGAACGCTGACATAAATACTCACCGCAAATCGCTTGAGTTTGATGTTGGCAGTCATGTCGCAAAGGTTTTAGGTCTCTCGTGGGAGCCGTGTGGAGATAATTTTTATTTCACATCCACCTTGGTAGATGAGAAGTGCACTAAGAGAAATATACTCCCTATAGTTGCACGACTATTTGAAGTGCTCGGGTTGGTGGCACCTGTGATACTCTACGCCAAGTTGTTAATTAAGGAACTTTGGCTTAGTAAGAGTGATTGGGATGACCCTGCTCCAGAGCATATACGCTCACGCTTTTCCGCTCTCGTTCAAGAATTAAAATTGCTTGACACATTAAAAATTCCGCGATATATAGGTGTCGAAGTTGATTGCGAATCACGTCTTGTCGCATTTTGTGATGCCAGCCTGAATGGCATGGGATGTGTTATTTATGCACATTGTACCTACCCATCTGGCATTCAAACTCGCATTTTGTGTGCGAAATCAAAGGTCACTCCGACAAAGATTACTACGCTTGCTCGATTAGAGTTATGTGCTATTTTGCTTATGTCAAAGTTAATAAGAACTGTACGTGATTCTTATGCATTAGGCATTCCCATTACTGACATTTACGCCTTTTCTGATTCCACGATTGCCTTATCATGGGTTCACTCGTCACCACATCGGTGGTCGATTTTTGTTAGCAACCGGGTCGCTCAGTGTCAAGAAAACTTGAACGCTAAACATTTTTATCACGTCGCCGGAGACATTAATCCGAGTGATTGTCTATCACGCGGCATGCTCCCTTCGCAACTTTTGACTTATGATTTGTGGTGGAACGGTCCAGCATGGATCCGCGTCCCCCCTGATGAATGGCCTATTAAGTCATTCTCTCCCGCCAACTGTTCTGACTTACCTGAGCATAAGGCAAATGTGTTGAGTGTGGCAACAAGACACACAGAGTCGCCATTGTTATGTACATTAGCACAACGTGTTTCTTCTTGGCAGAAACTACTACGTATCATTACATACGTTTTAAAATTCGCACGATTTAAATTTAAGATCGAACCTCATTCTGTATCAGGATTACATCCTGTCCTTCTCTCTAAACGCGATCACGTTGTTGATCTAATAATTCAGTATTTTCACGTTGTCAATTGTCATACTGGACCTGGACTCCTCATGTCTATCATAATATATAAAACGCGTACTGGTACTTACAAACGCGCTGTAACCAAATTGTATCCTATCCCAACGCAATAACTTATAACGCTAAATAGAATCTTAAACTTTAATTTTTAACTCAAACTTTAAACATACTTTAGATAGAATATTGTTAGTCTAAGTTGTTATTTTCGCTATGTGTATTATTATGTTATACAAATTCACTATGGGCTCTAATCAGCCAGTGTTCGCTTGTTTGTTTCGTAACGTCTTGCGACGTTCCAAAGCCGGGTGCATGGTGGAGCGCTTATGTATTTTCTTAATTATTTCCCACATAATTTAATTGTGTTCCAATTTGTAATTTAAGAAACCGCTTCTATGTATCGAATAATGTTTGAATGTTGGCGCTCATTTGTTGACCACTTAGTGTTGGAGGAGGCCAATGAATGGCGCTGTGAATGGATCTGTTCGAACTATATTTTGAGAACGAAGTTTCTATGAGCGGGACTCTCAAGCTTCATTACGTTCAACCCGCTCATTTAGAATCAGTCACTAACACGCCGCCAGCGCCGAAAGGTGTCCTTTTTTGACTCCGCTAACGCATAAAACGGAAGTTTGATTAATTCAACTCCTCGTTTCTTTCTGTGTAATTCTATAAGTTCCTTTGGCCACATTCTCAAGTCAGTATAAGTGAAGTGGATCGGAAGAAAACGACAAATTCAAGAAAGTCACCGGCCGGTCGAAATATACCTACCCACCAACACGTGCCAGGAACCACGCCTGTCTGCAGCTGAATCCTCACGAGGTGGAACACAGGTCAGTGCCGATTTTCTTACGTTTTCATTCATAGAAGCGGTCACATGAGTATTTCCTTTCTTACAACCAAACGCCAGGTCAGAGTTTCTTAAACGCTTTGTGTGCAAACACACCAGTTGGTCAGGACTATTTACACGTCCTACCACACTCGGGCACTGCTTACCCCGCTATCTGCAACGGCCGCCTCCCAGTCTAATTTTGCTACCAGTGGACTGTTAACAGATTTAAGTATGCTAACTATACAAATCGAATACATATGGAAAAAGAATCTTCTCGGTCGGGACTCGAACCCGCTGTCTATCCCTTATACGGGGAAAGCCAATATATTCGATTTGTAAACCGATTAAAAAAAATTGCAAATTCGTGCACACATTCGGACTTCACTAAATTATTACCGTTTTTAGTAATCGTTTTTGCCATCTTCATCCCGAAGCCAGGAAAGGGTGATTACACGAATCCCAAAGCACATCGACCAATCAGTCTGACCTCCTTCATGCTAAAAACCATGGAGCGCTTATGCGAGAGGGAGCTGAGAGATGGTGCACTAAAACAAATACCCCTACACGCAAACCAGCACGCATACAGCTCCGGTAAGTCAACAGAATCGGCCCTCCACCTGGTAGTCAGCCGGATAGAGGAAGCGATAGAACAAAAAGGCATCTGCCTAGGAACGTTCATCGACATCGAAGGAGCTTTCGACAAAACCAGCTTCACCAGTATTAAGACCGCCCTGCCAAAACATGGAGCGGAACCGGTACTAACAGACTGGATAACAAACATGCTCAGTAAAAGAGTGGTTCGCCTTGAGAAAGAAGACCAGACAGCCCTGATAGCCAAAGGCTGCCCACAAGGTGGTGTAATCTCCCCCCTCCTGTGGAATCTAGTGATAGACGACCTAATCACAAGGCTGAACAAAAACCGAGACTACACAATAGGCTATGCTGATGACCTAACAATCCTTATCTCAGGTAAGGTAGCGGATACGATCTGTAACCTAACTCACAGCATTGTAGAAAAATGGTGCAGGGAATTCGAACTATCGGTGAATCCGAACAAAACCGAAAGGGTACTAGGCGAATATCGATTACCAAAACTCTTCAAAACGTAACTCCAACTGTCAAAAGAGGTTAAATACCTAGGCGTCATTCTTGACAGCAAGTTGACATGGACTAGCCACCTAGAAAACAAATTAGTAAAGGCCGGGATTACCTTCTGGCAATGCAGAACAGTGATCCGTCCCATGATAGCCTATGGCGCCATTGTCTGGTGGCCGAGGACCGAAAACAGCACAATATCGGCCAAACTACAAAAGACCCAAAGATTAGCCTGCATGGCAACCACTGGCTGCATGAAATCCACCCCCACCGCGGCAATGGAAGCCATGCTTGGACTACCACCCTTGGATCTGTTCATCCGCCAGGAAGCAACAGCTGCGGCTATACGCCTGAGGGCGCTCAACCTATGGAGCGAGAGAAACACACGACACACTTCACTGCTCACTGAGCTCACAAAGGAGATACCCATGATAGGAGCAGTCAATGACCGTGTACCTAAACAACACCTTTTCGACAAAAAATACAAGATCCAGCTCCACGAGGACCACCGCTGTGAGGCCTTATGCCCAGAGGAATTGCGTATCTTCACAGATGGATCCAAAACAGGTACTGGTACCGGGGCCGGCATCTTCGCCGAGGACCTCAATATATCAATTTCGACACCGCTGGGGACCAATAACACAGTATTCCAAGCGGAATGTATGGGGATTACCCTGACAGCCTCAGCGGTAATAGCCAGGAAAGTGATAGGTCACTCAATACGCATACTGTCAGACAGCATGGCCGTGCTACAAGCATTAAACTGCCATACTATTAATTTAGGATAAATACTATCTTATCTTAAATTAAATCAAATAGGTCACACCAACAACATAACTCTAGAATGGATCAAAGGCCACAGCGGCTCGCGAGGTAACGATGCCGTGGACGAGCTTGCCAGGAGAGGATCAGACATGGTTGCAATGGGACCTGAACCCATAATACCGATCCCCTTTGCATACCTACGAACCATAGTGAGCAAACGAACGAGAGACCAACACAACAGAGAATGGATAAACCTGGAAGTATACAGACAGGCCAGGGAGGCAATCCCTGTGCTTGATAAATAGACTGACCAGGCGTCTTCGACAACTGAACATACGGCAACTACGCACGACTACGGCTGCCATCACGGGGCATGGTTCCTTCAATAAACACCTTTATATTTTAGGTATCGCCGACAGCCCTCTCTGCAGAGCCTGCATGAACGAGGACGAAACTGCGGTACACGTGCTCCTACACTGTCCTGAAACCGCCACATACAGGGCTAAGTACTTCAGAAACACAGGTACGCTCCGGGAGATCACCAGCAGTGTGAATAGCCTGCTGGGGTTCTTCAACGAGTTGGGGTGGATCGAATAAAATCCCACCCTCACGCAAAAACCGCGCCTGGTCGTGGAATTGCGGATAACAGCCCGTGATACCATACCATACCATAGTAATCGTTTTATGATTAACAGAGATCAACCCCGGCCGGTATGCCACCACATTGAAAAATTTGTTATTCCGTTTTGCCCCCGGCCGCGTTGCCCCCATAGTTTCTCCTTTTGTCATGATATTCGATTCAGTACGGTTGAGCAGACAAGTGTTAAAATAATAAATGGAAATTAAGAGTATAATCATGACTGATGTGTGTAGCTATAGCTCGTGCGAGTTAACATGGCAGCTGGCCTTGCAAACAACCCTCCTCCCGCTTCTCCGCGGACGCTACTGCAGGACGAGAGCGGAGCATCGCGCTGCTCCGCTCTCGTCCTGCAGTAGCGTCCGCGTCACAGTGACTGTTGTACATTTTAATTTCGTAGTTTTCATGATCAGATTTTGTTGAGTTTTGTTATTGTTACGTTTGGAACATTTATATTGATTTATTGTCTTGAGTTTTTGTCATAATACTTTATAGCATACAGATTTACTGTATTCAGCATTTATAATATTAGTATGGATTTCTTGGATTTTTTGAATTGAATTGATTGGATCATGAAGGATTCCTTTTTTTTTTACTTCTCGGTTAGGTTAGGTTTTTTTTTTCAAGTTTCGCGCCATTTCCCCCACTGGATTAATCTTGTGGGGTCTTTGTGTGCGGATTTCACTTGCAACTAATTTAGAAGAGTAGAATTTTAGGAAGATTTACAATTTATAATTTCGAGAAAAAGTTAAACTATTATTGAAGGGTTGTACTATTTTACACGGTTTATTGTGCGGCTTATTATATAATAAGCCACAGAATGCCCGGTTTACCATTTTTAATCGTTGACATTAAGAAGCATTTGGCCTTTTGAGTGCTGGTGGCCAGGCAGTCTACGGGCCTTGGCCTGGCGGCTGCCCAACTACCATCGCTCAGTGTTAAAACTTTTACACTAAACAATTTTTATTCATATATGATACTTATATATATAATATGTTTAACAGAACAAGTAGCTTTAAAAAATAAAATATACTGCACTATAATGATGATAGAAATATATAACTGATAATAACATTGTATTGAAATTTGTAATAAGTGTTTACATATGTATTTTTATAGAAATATAATTTATTTATTCAAGAAATAGGAATAGTTGCATGTATTATATATAGCATATAGAATATTATTTTTGTTCGAAAAATTAGATTATCGACTTTATGCAATTTTCATCAGAAAATTGTTTCAAGTGCATTTTTATTTAGAGGACAGATCTTATTGTGTAGAAGATATGGAAGACATTGGTTATATTATACTTTTATACGTTATGTTAGATATTGTTTAAGATATAAAAAAAACTAATAGATATATACATATGGTAGTATGATGTATAAATAAATAAAAAAAATAAAAAAATAAAAAATAAAAAAAATAATATTTATAATAGGCATTTATTCCGATTCATTAGACAGGGCGGATTTTAATGGGTTTAAAGTGGGTGCGATTTTTGCTGTTACGGTTGTGATGCCTTGCGTTATATTTTTTATTATATACACAGAAGCATTTTTATGTGTTATATTTTCGCGGTGGTCAGAGCAACCTTAGCAATATGCAATGGCTGCTCTGGCCATCGCTTCCCACTTCTGGAGGACCGGGCACGACCTATCGAAGGCGTGATGGTGTTTTGTTTCACCGAACTCCCGAGTGCAGTTTATGCAGTGGGGCTCTTGGCCCTTTCTGCGGCATTTGTCGGGCTCCTCCTGGCTATGCGCCTCGCCACATCTCGCACACAGGTCCTGATTTTCGGGCATCAGGCAAAAACGCTTGGTGTGACCGAAAGCCAGCCGCTGCTACACTCGCGTATGTTACTGTTTCCTTCCCCCCCTTCTCTCTCTCTTTCTCCCTTTCATCCTGTTTTTCTAATCTTTCCTTCAACTCATACATCATTCTTCCATTCTCTCTGATAAGCCTTTCATTCTCTTCGATCTTTCTAAGTATTTCCATACCGTGCCCGCTCGGGGCAGAGGCCGGGGCGACGGGGGCCAACCCCATCGCCCCGGCACCCTGCCTTGCCTGATCCAGTTGCCTATCGGCACCACCGCCGAACGCTTTTAGGCACCCCTCAAGCGTAGCGACGGCCCCTTCAATCTTAACTTTTATTTCCTTCTTAAGGTTACGTGAAATTAAAATTTGCTCCTTGATTACATGGCAGCATCTAATCGCTTTATTGAGGCGCGGGTCCGACAACTGCACGGGCTTAGGAGGTGATGGGGGCGGGTGTACTGCCTCTTTTATTGAGTTTTGAGGCGGGTATTCAACCCTACCTTGAATCCTCTCAATACTCCTCCGAACAGTGCCGGACGCGCGCCCCCTCGCCTCGGTCTCAGGGCTGCTCTCAATCGTGAAGGTCCCCTGCCTTTCTGGGCGAGGAGCTTCCTGCTTGCCGAAGGGCGAGCGAAATAGGCTCATTTTCAAGTTTTATAATGGTATGAGATAACTACGCGTCACCCGTATAAGATGACGGTTAAAACAAATGAGGTGATTAAACAAAGTTAAATTATTGTCAGTCCGATTAATCTAGACAATAGTTAATATAAAGTTAAATTACTAAGACTAAAGGTAAAGTTGTATAATTAAATAAAAACAAATACGTCAAATTACGGCCGTTGAACAGACGGTAAGCCGAATGATCACTGACCGGGTCAATAAACCTATATTCTACACACACAGGGGTCAAATAAATACCAGTCACAGACTCTACGGTCTGGTCGAATTCAATAGTCCGCTAAATACTTTATATTTAGTCAATAACACGTGTAGTCTCAAGTATGTAAAATACACACTTTGTATAAGTGTCCAAATAAACTTACAATATACTTGTACGAACACTTTCGTATGTCACCTACAAACTAATGGAAACGCGCGAACCCGGTGTCGCGCGACCTCGCGTGACCCTACCGACCGAGCTGATGTGCCTAGGGCAGAAAATCAGGGTGGGCAGAAAATTGCGTTTTTCACGAAAACTACGGACCCTAGGCGGTCGTGTGAGGTACCTACGGAAAGGCCTCGTCGGCGGCCACACGGTGGTGCAAAAAGCAGTATAGGCTTTTCTGAAAAATTTTGAAAATAGCGCCCAAAAACTGAAAAATGGATTAAAAATTTAGACTAAAAAGTTTATTATTGGGTGAACTGTACCACCTAGAAAGTCGGGAATGGTACCGACGGACAGAGGGCGTTCCAGTGGACACGTTCCAATCGCTAGATGCACAGGTTACGACTGATGGTAAACCAAAAACGAGGAATTAAGTTTTAGTAGGTAGGTACTAAGTTGGCGCTTCGCTCCCTCGGGAACACCTTGGAGTATAATCGCCTGAACGGCTCGGCGGTGTAGTTGCCGTCTCCCTTGAGCGTCCCTAGGTACTAGGCACCCCCTAGACCCTTTAAAAATTCGGAAACTAAAATTAAAATGAAAATTTAATAAACAACCTATGGAATCGACCTAATGATACCAAATACAGATGATGATGTATCCGTGTGGTATGTCGGAAGATAGGTAATGTATCCGCGCACTTGATGGTATACGACTAACACCGAGTGTCCGTAGCAAAAAAGCTAATAAAAAATTGTTTAAAGTTAAAAAGTGGCGAAAATCCCTACTCGGCTGGCGAAATATGGTGTTATTATGCACAGGGCTCGCCTGATCTTCTCGTGTGTAGTATCAGAAGACGCGCAAAGTCGTCTCACACAATATGGTGTAATTAGAATTTCAGCGGTCGGTACAAAAAGTTTGGCAACAAGCAAACTTGCTGCCAAAAAACGTTCGAAAATCGCTCAAAGTGACGTAAGTAAGGGATTTTCGTGAAAAATCTATGAAAATTGTGAAAATTTATGGTCGCGCTGAATAGCCGGCAGCGTCCCGAATCTAAATATATATTGTATAGGTTTATCAATGCTAATTAGCTATAAAAAATTTACAAAGTTTTAAATGCGGTTGGTTAGGTTTTTTTTTTTTTTTTTTACTAGCGCCTTCGACACAAGTCGAAGCCTATCTAATCTTACATTATTGTAGCCTTCTAATTTCGAACTCAACCCTCTCAGGGTTCATGTATTAAGCTAACTATTCTATCCTATTATGTTTCTCGCTTTCATTCCGTCCCCTAGTAACATTCAATTTCTCACTTTTATACTTCTCGTACATTCACGCTAAACCTTTCATACTTGGAAATTCGGGGGAGGGAGGGGGGATGCTTTAATTTTACATTTATTTAAATTTTCTTTACATTATGCAACACTTCCTAAAAAATTTTTTATACATATTACCTACTTTACATTTATTATCTATTTTATACAAAACTACTCTCTACAGTATTCCTTACTACTATATATCCTTCTTGTGGATACTTTTATAAGTATCCATCCGAGGATCTCAAGCTCTGTTCCTTGTTAGCACTACTTTTATAACTTTCTCACAATACTCCAGGAAGTAGTCTCGATATTCCTTCGACATCAACAATGGTAAATTTTTAATGCTAATATCCAAATCTATTTTTTGTTCCAGGTCGTGTCGATCCCTGGCGTGGATCGGGCAGTGAACCAAGAGGTGGACGACCGTCTCGTCGACGCCCGGCTCACAGGCGCACGATGGGTCCCCCTTACACTTGAAACGATACAAGTATTCGGAGAACCCACCGTGCCCCGTTAGGAGCTGGGTCGTGGTGCCGGCGACCTCCATCTTCCGGACGACGCGAGACGTCATGAGTGCGGCTCTGCTGTCGCTGAAAACGCCAAATGTGGCCGCGCCTCGCTTGAGGGCCTCACTGACCGCTTTGCATATGGCCAGGAGCTCTGCTTGGTAGACGGTGCAGTACGGGGAGAGAGCAAGTTTGAGAGTCTTAGTTTCGGTGCCGTTATTCCAGATGGATAACGCAGCACCGACACGACCCTCAATCTTGCTCCCGTCCGTATAAATTTGTACTTGCGTCTGCGTTTTGACGCGCTCGAAATGTTCCTCGTCTACCAGACTTACGAACTCCAGGTTCATATGCTCCGCGGGGTGAGGAGCCTCAATTGCTCGGGCCATCCGCTCAACCTCTCTATCCTTCAACCATGACTGGGACACTCCTCTCTTGACCTCGTATAACGAGGCCACCTCGCGAACTCTGAGGTCCAGAGGGAGCATTCCAGCCAGGATCAACCCCGAGTGTAGAGAGATTGTGCGGTAACCTTTGCAGAGCTTTTGAGCGAATCCGCGCTGCACCACATTCAGCTGCTTCCGAATACCAAGATTCTCCACCGCAGGACACCAGCTACTGGCCGCATATAGCACCGTCGGTTCCACAGCGGCGTTATAGATGGTCCGGATCACCTCGGGAGGTAACCCCCAGCTGATCCGGGCCATCCGCGCCAACTTGTGGTAGATGCCGATCGCCTTTCTGCATACATTTGTGACGTGTGTGTTAAATGTGAGCTTGTCGTCGATGGTGAGCCCCAGGATTTTGATTTCCTTGGACAGTCCAATGTCTACCCCGCCCATGCTGAGGCGTGGGTCATCGTACTTAAGCCTCCGCGTGATTACCATCGCACAAGTTTTGTGCGGTGCGAATTTCAGCTTCATTCCGATGCCCTACTCCCGCACATGCTCGAGAGAGGCATTGGCCTGTCTCTCAATTTCCAAGGCGCTGTCCCCATCGAATACCAGCACCACATCGTCCGCGAATGCCTGTGCGTGAACTGCCCTATCTTTCAGCCGGTGTAAAAGGGGATCTAGTAAGAGGTTCCACAGTATGTAGGGGTCCGCCAATAGAACCCTGGACGCATCCCTTCTCCGTAGGGCGTCCGCACTCCTCGCCCGCATACCTAACCCTTACCGCCCTGTCGCTAAGGTAACTGCTGATGACTCGTCTCAAATTCGCCGGACACTTCTCCTCCGCCAGTCTCACTTTTATGGCCGGCCACCATGCGCTATCGAAGGCGCCCTCTATGTCCAGGGACACCATAAGGACTATTCTCTTCTCAGCGAGCTTAGCCCTTATGTGACCCATAAGGTCATAGAGGGCGTCTTCGGTGCTTTTTTGTGGCACAAAGCCGTACTGGCGGGGGCTAATCGTCGGCAGTAGGTAGAAGTTAAGACGAGTCACCAACATCCTCTCGTACACCTTCCCCAAGACGGGCAGTAGACCAATCGGCCTGTACGACTTGGGGACGGTGTACGAGTCCTTCTCTGGCTTCCTCAGTGCCACCACAACGGCTTCCTTCCATATCTTAGGAAAGTAGCCGTGGTGAAGGCACCGATTCAGCAGCTTCAGGAACAGCAAGGGGTTGGCCCTAATGGCGTGGGTGCAGATATCGGCTGTAAAGCCATCCGCCCCCGGAGCTTTTTTGGGATTGAACTTCTGAAGAGCATCGAAGAGTTCCGCAACCGTAAAAGGTGGGTCATCGTCATGATGACCCCTATCATCGTCTAGCTCTTTAGCCTTTTCTCGTACTCTTCGATGCTCCCCATTGTCCGCACTGACCCGATCTTCTGGGTAGAAGGTTCGGGCGAGCAACTCGGCCGAACCCTTGGCGTCCAGGTATGAACCATTGGCGACAAGGAGGGTATCCTCCTCCCTCACTGTGGCCCTACCTATCACACGGTAAATTCCCTCCCAAAGTCCCTCCCTGTCCTGCTTTCCGCAGAAGTCCTTCCAACTCTCGACCTGTGCCTTTTTTACTTCGCTCTCATACATCTCCTTTCGCTCTAAGTACTGCGCTATCACCCACTCCCTTCGGATCGGCGCTGCGTTCCTGATGCGACGCTTGTAGGTGACCATAGTCCTCCTTAAGTCGGCGAGTCTTTCCGACCACCACGGCGCACTGATCAACCCCCCCGGTTTCTTGACTGGGATGCTCTCTTTGCACGCGTCCTCGACTGCCCTCGTATACGCTTCGGCCAAGGCATCAAGCTCATCGTTGTGTCTTGTTTCGCCTATCGCTATATTCGAGAGCAGTCGAGTCACATTGGCTTTGAAAGCATCCCAGTTTGCCCTGCGGGTGTTGTAGGCACGGATCGTACGGCTAATGCTCGTACCTTTCGCCCGTACCAGGTTGAGGTTGAATGTAACGCCGTTGTGATCTGAGCTCGGCGTGAGGCTTTTGTCCACCCTCCAAGCATCGATCCAGGCAATCGCATTGCTGGTGCAGGCCGTTATATCCACATAGCTGCAGTACCTTTGTCCACCTCTCACAGTGTCGAAAGTTGGAATGTTTCCGCTATTCAGGACATGGAGGTCCATTTCCTCTAACACTCCTCTCATCATTTCCCCTCTTTCATCTTCTTCATGATGACCCCACCAGGTACTATGCGCATTGGAGTCCCCCCCAAAAACAACAAGCTGGGAACCTAGACTTCTCCTCACCTCTTTGAGCCGCTCTAAGTAGGGCCCCAGTGGTGCTGGCTCCGGCTCGAAGTAGAAGGACACCAGCGTGATCATCCAGGCACTGGTCCGGATCCCCACCACTATGATGTTATTAGTGGTGAGTTGCGGGTGCTGTACGACGTCCACTGTCGGATCGAAGACGGCAATAGCCGCCTTCACAGTCCCTCCTCCTTGCCCAGTGTTCTGGAAGACCCTAACGCCCTGGTATGCCTTCATCTTCGCCAGGTTGCCTACGTAGGGCTCTTGTATGAGAGCGACCGTGGCTTTTCGCCTCGAGGCCTCGAGTATGAAGTCGTCGGTTGCCAGCTTCTTCTTCTGGAGGTTCACCTGCAGCATCCTGTAGGGGGTCACGTTCCCAGGGACAACATCAGCACCGGTACTGAACGGTGGACCTCGCTATGTTGTCCCATCTCTGTCTTACCGGGCACAGTTCACTATACACATTGTGCCCCGTGCTGCTGAGCTTCCCCCTCTGGCAGTTAATACAGTTCGGCACCGCACCGGCAATGTAGTCGGGGCACTTGGCTCTCATATGGAGCCCCCCACAGTGACTACAGTGTGTTTGGTTGCCGGTGCAGAACTTCGCTGTATGTCCGTACCCTAGACATTTGGAGCATTGCACAAGTGGCGACTGATCCGCCACCCTTACGGGTTGGAGGTCTATGTGCAATCTCCCTATGTCCAGAGCACGGTTGTAAACTGCCGGGGAGACCCTCAGCACCACGTGGCACGTGTGCGGGTTCCTCGCCGTCCTGCGGTAGAGCACGGCCATCCTCGCCTGCTCTGGTGCCAAGTCGCGGAACACCTCACGGTTCCTTGACTTTACGGCCTTGAGCAGGTCTTCATCGCTGTGACTCCTGAGGACGCCGTACATGATGAGGAGTGGGTCCTTATTTTTTATTTCCTCAACGGCGAGGTCCCTTGCGTCTGCCAGTCGTTTCTGTGCCCTTTCCCTTTCACGCTCCGTTTTGTAACCGACTATCACTCTCCTATCTTTCGCCTTCCTTATATTCTCTACCATAACCCATTCTTCATCTTCATTCGCTACCTTTCTCAACTTCTCCATCACATGCTCGCTCGTATCCCTCGCATCCTTCGATGTGACGACTATGGAGTGTAGCGCCGCCCGCTCGGGGAGCTGCGCTCTCGAGCGGCATGACGCCACACCCGCATACGTCGGCACTTCCTTTCTCTCTCTCTCTTTCTCCCTTTCATCCTGTCTTTCTATCTTCTCCTTTAGTTCATTCATCATCCTTCCATTCTCTCTAATTAACCTTTCATTCTCCTCTATTTTTCTAATTATCTTATCACTCATACCATCACCGTGTGAGCACGGGGCAGAGGCTGGGGCGACGGGGGCCGGTGACCCCGTCGTCCCAGGGCTCTGTCCCGCCAGGTTCCTACTAGTCCCCGCGTCGGACCCGAACGCTTTAATATGCCGCTCCAATGCGGCGACCATTTCCTCTATCCTATGTTTTATCTCGGACTTTAAGTTGCGCGAGATCCCTACCTGCGCTTTGATAACCCGACAGCACCCTAACATTTTTTCTAGTCGCACACTTGAGGACTGTCCGGGCAGCTTAGGCGAGGGGGGCAGGTGGACGGCCCCCTTTTCCAAGGCTTGCGAAGAGGTCCCGGCTACGCCCTGGATCCTCTCGATGCTCCTCCGGACAGTCCCCGACTGGCGCTTCCCTACTACTTTCTCGGGGCTGCTGTCCAACACAAAGGTCGAGTCCCTTTCACTCTGGCGGGGTTGGTCTTTGACGAGTGGCGAGCGAGATAGAGGCATTTTGGTGCGGGGAGGCGCGCGTTAAATTTAAAATGTAAAAATAAAAAGAAATGTAAAAATGAAAATTGTAAAAATGTATAAATTGTATAAATTGTAATTAAAATTTAATTGTCAATATAAAATATGTCAGTCAGTCGGTATGTAGATTTACTACTAATAATAATTAGCTGTCTTAGTTAAAAAAATAAAATTGTAAATATAAAATGTAAACAATTAGTCCTATACTATAACTACGCTAGTAGCTAGGTCACGCACAAGCTCGTCGTACAACGCGGCGGTGATGCACGATCTGGTCAGCTGCCGTGGCAGTCAGTATGCCTACGTGTGTGTTGTGTTGTGTGCTGTGTAGTGTATGTGTCCCGGTGGGGTGTGTACTGTCTGTAGCCTGAGGCGTATGTGTGTTTCGTGTGTGTGGAGTAATGTGTATGCAGGCGGCACGCGGGCACGCGACGGTCGACCTAAAATGAAATACAAGTAGAGTATTGGGAAAAAGTGTACAATTTTGTGCTACAAATATTGTAGCTATCGTTATATGATAGTCAATTCCTACTTAATAGCAAAAAACTCTTAATAGCTACCTAGCGTAAACACGATACGTCTCTAAAAACTACGACTACAATTAATTATAAACTAAGTACGAACCTACGTACGTCACTTAACTCTAATGTAAAACCGCAGAGATCCGGTCGCAGCCGGTATCGCGCGACCTCGCTTGACCCCTCCGAACCGAGCCGATGTGCCTAAGGCGGAAAATCAGAGTGGGCGGGCGGGGCTCGGGTTTATGAAAATCGCGTTTTCCTCAAAAACTACGGACCCCAGGCGGTCGTGTGAGGTACCTACGGAAAGGCCTCGTCGGCGGCCACACGGTGGTGCAAAAAGCAGTAAAGGCTTTCCTGAAAAATTTAGAAAATAACGCCCAAAAACTGAAAATTGAATTAAAAATTTAGACTAAAAAGTTTATTATTGGGCGAACTGTACCACCTAGAAGAACGGGAACGGTACCGACGGACAGAGGGCGTCCCAGTGGACACGTTCCAATCGCCAGATGCACAGGTTACGACTGATGGTAAGCCAAAAACGAGGTGTTAAGTTTTAGTAGGTAGGTACTAAGTTGGCACTTCGCTCCCTCGGGAACACCTTGGAGTATAATCGCCTGAACGGCTCGGCGGTGTAGTTGCCGTCTCCCTTGAGCGTCCCTAGGTGCCAAAACCCACCTAGGCCCTTTAATAATACAGAAACTAAAATTTAAAAAATTGTGCTCGCCGGCGTCCCCTCGCCGGGGGCCTGCGGGGCGGGAGAGTGCTTCCAGCTCGCTCCCGCTCCCGCAAGGCCTCTCTCTTGGCCGCCATCACCTCGCTAGCATACGAGGCGATGGCGGCCCAACACTGTTCGCTGTCGGCCATAGCCGGAATTATGGCCGCCAGCGAGAGGTCCTCACCAACAGTGCTCGTGAGGGCCGTCCTTTGTACGTCCCATGCCTCACACACGGCCAATGTATGGTGTGCCGTGTCAGGGTCGCCGCTGGTGCAGTTTCGGCACCGGGGCTCCGATTCCACCCCCACCACCTCCCACAGGTACTTGGCGAAGCAGCCATGACCCGTGAGAAGTTGAGTGAGGTGATATTTTGGAGCCCCATGACGCCTCTCCACCCACTCACGCAGGACTGGCCGAACGGCCCCCACGAGCAGTGTGCTGCTTCTTGTCGAAGCCAACCTTTCGGCCCATTGCCGGAAGAGATCGTCGCGAGCCGCCTGTCTCCAGCGATCGATCTCCTCCGGAGCTGGCCGACCTCCAGTAACTCGCCGCATCAGCGCGCCCTCCTCGTACACCCTCTTAAGGACGCCAGCCTCGAGATCCCAAGGGATACTTCCCGCAATCAAGCACGCCGCCTCGTAGGAGACGGTGTGGTACGCCCGTGCAGCCCTCTGCGCGATGGCGCGCTGCGGACGTCGTAGCAGCGCTACATTTGCTGGGCAGAGGGCGTCCGCCCAGATTGGCGCCCCGTAGAGCGCTTTGGAGCGCACCACTCCATCGTAGAGACGGCGGCACGCAGACCCAGGACCTCCACTGTTGGGCAGCAAGCGCGAGAGCATTCCAGCAAACGCCAGCAACTTTGGTTCCAGCTGCCGGAAATGCTCCGCGAACCGCCACCGACTGTCAAGGATGAGCCCGAGATATTTCATGCTACTCCCGACAGCGATGGCGGTGCCACCCACCACTATCGTCTGATCTCAAGGCGGCGTCTTCCGAGGCCCGTGGAAGAAGAGGGCCTCGGACTTTTCGAGGGCCACCTTTAACCCAAGCGCCCCGATGCGGCGCACGACATGGGCGACGCCTGCCGTAGCGAGAACAGCAGCGTCGCGAAACGAAGGGGCCCGCGCGGTGACTAGGGTATCATCGGCGTAACAGAGCACACCGACCCCCCGAAGATTAGCACCGCGCAAGACCCAGTCATAACCTATATTCCACAGGAGCGGCCCAAGGACCGACCCCTGTGGAACACCACACGTCATGCTTCGGCGGACCACCCCGTCTTGGGCCGGGTAGATGATGACCCGGTCCACGAAGTAGTCCGCAAGGACGCGCCTGAGGTACCACGGGACATTGTGATACCTCAGCGCCTCCGCAATGGTCTCCCAGGGGAGAGTGTTGAAGGCGTTGGCTATATCCAGCGATACAGCCAACAACACCTCACCCCTGTCGACCGCTTCGTCTACGCCGTCCCGCAGCCGGGATATGGCATCGAGAGTCGACCTCCCGCGACGGAAGCCGAACTGGCCGTCACTGAGGTTGGGCCCCGCCCCCTCAAGGTGACCGACGAGACGCGCAGCGAGCACCCGCTCAAAGAGCTTGCACATCTCGTCGAGCAAAACGATGGGGCGGTAGGCCGACGGCGACTCGGCAGGGCGCCCGTGCTTCTTAAGTAGCACGAGCTTGCCGGTCTTCCATCGTCGCGGCACTCTCCCCGACGCCACACACTCCGACATGAGGGACAGCGTCTCCTCCTCTAGTGCCGGCATGACTGTGGCTATAACCTTCCCAGGGATGCCGTCCGGGCCCGGGGCGCGATTTCTGGACTTGAGTGCCAACATCGCGACCCCTAATTCGGCCTCGGACACGGGAGGTATTGCCACTTCGTCTGCCGGCACCTGGCTTGGTGCTACCATCCGCGGTGGGACCCACTCCTCCCTCGCAGGGAAGAGGGAACTGACCACTCGGCCCAGAAGATTCGGCTCGAGAGTTCTGGTGAGGGGAGGCGCCCATGGCTTGAGTTTCTGACTCACAGCCTTGTACGGGCGCCCCCACGGGTCTCGGTCGAGGCTCTCGAGCCACTCCCTCCAGGCCTCCTCCTTGGCGGCCTTGATCGCCGAGCTAAGGGCCTCACGGGCGGCCCTATACGCGGCGTGCAGCTGTTCTTCTCGGGCGAGGTCTCTGACAGCCCGCCTTCGGCTGCGGGTGTACTGCCTCTGGGCCGCGTAACTTGCGGTACGCAGCCCGGCTAGGTGGGGACGCCACCAGTACACCTGCCTCCGGGGCGGAATAGGCCTCGCCCTCTGCATCGCCGCGTCGCAGACACGAGTCAGAGCTCCAGCGAGGCGCTCACATCTCGCGTCCACGTCGAGGCCGCTGTCATCAGCAGCCCACCGCTCGACGATAGCCGCCTCTTTGGCCAGCTCGCGGTCTCGCATCTCGGCATCTCGGCTCCAAGGTGGTCAGCCTGACCACTGACCACCCGACGAGTACCCGACGGCCCATCCGTCAGCCTCTTGGCAGCCTCGATCGGGCACCGCAGCCAGGCAGTGCCTTGGCGACCCCGTGGGCGTTGGATGTCGCCCACCTTAATTGAGGCGGCCGAGCAGCCTCCCTCCGCAGCCAACGATGTCGCTACCATTTCTTTAGAGGCTGAGTCGCTCAAGCCAGAGATGCGCAGCTCTACACACCTCTCCGGCCTGGCGACACGGACCTCCTCCAGCACCTCTCTCAGTTTGGCGGCCAGGTTGTCCGCCTTCCGGGCGCGGTCCTCGCCCGCCACCTCCATAATGCGAGCCCCAGTTGACTCACAGCCTTTTTTAAGGTTTTAATTTAAAGGGTGGCTTCATAAAGGCCCTCAAGGATGCGGCATTCGATGTCATTGATGTCGTAGCCGTGCTTGAGGGCCGTAACGTCAATGACGAGGTGGCCACCCTTCGGGCGGAGGTGGAGAGGCTTCGCCTAGAGGTCCGTTTCCTCCGGGAGGAGAAGGCAGCGGCGAAACCAGCCGCTGTGGCTCCACTGGAGGAGATGTCGCGGGCCATCATGGACCGCGTGCTGTCCGCGGTGGACGCGAGGTGGGCGGGCTTGGAGCCCAGACTCCTGCCGGAGCCACGCCTCCACCCGCCCCTAGCCGCTGATGCCAGGCGCAAGGCCGACCCGAATCCCGGTCCATCGGCTCTCCCGCAGCCGTCACTACCGCCTCCTTCTAAGTCATCGCCGCCGCCCCTTCCCCCGAAAGCGGGTTCAGCGAAGGGAAAGGGAAAGGGGAAGAGGAGCACCCCCAAGGAGAGCGAGCCGAGGCCGCTGCCGCCTGCCCCGTCGTCAATGGACGAGGGGTGGGTGACGGTAGCCAAGAGGCCGAAAAAGAAGAAGGCTGAAGCGCCGGCTGCTGTCCAAAAGGCCAGCACGTCGGCCCGTACCGCAGCTTCCTCTGCACCCTCTTCTTCTAAGAAGAAGAGGCGTACACGCAAGAGGAAGGGACCGCGTGCACCCCGCTCTTCGGCAGTAGTGATAACGCTGCTGCCGGAGGCCTCAGAAAAGGGCGCTACGTACGCGGACGTCATTCATTCATTCATTTATTGGCTCACAAAAGAATATGGTTACACATTGATGGTAAGTAATAATAAAGTGGATCCTCATATTCACCATCTCTGGCATGTGAGACTACGTAGGTACATAATACTTATATTATTAGTTAACACTTACATTTGCTTAATATATAGAAGTTAGGTATACAATAAGAATTAAAACAAAATATCATGCAATGTCATAATATCATAATCCGCCTAATGTCATAATAATCATAATGTCAATAATAAAAATATGTCAGTGTCCATAATATTTCAATAATTTATATCTTTATCATTTCAATACAGAATTAATCACATAACCTCATCATTCATCAATAACACTTACATATCTAGATATTCTTGGACACTGTAGAAACACTTGTTTTTCAGCCACTTATATAAGTTTCTGCGGAAAAGATTTAGAGGCAGATCCTTAATTTCATTTGGTAACTTATTAAAAACTTTGATGGTCATTGGATAGCAGCTTCTTTTATATTGCTCCGTTTTAATCGAAGGCAATAATAGGCGACCAGGGTAGCGCATTTTAAAATTATAGTGGTCTTCAAGTGTTTTAAATAAATCTTTATGCCCTTTAACAAAGTTACAACACTCATAGATATAAATTGATGGGGCTGTTAGCAGGTTCAATTTTTTAAATAATGGTTTGCACGATGTTAATTGGTCCACGTTGCAAAGTGCCCGTATACATTGCTTTTGAGATAGGAAAACCCTGTCAAATTCTACTGAATTACCCCATAGCAAAATGCCATATCTTAAGTTAGATGCTACGTAACCATGATATGCCTGCAATGCAGTTTTTTGGTTACATATTTTTGTAAGTCGCCATAGTGCATAAACATATCTATTTACTTTTGAACATAGTTTGACTATATGTGACTTCCATGAAATCTGATTGTCAAGACATAATCCAAGGAAGTTTACAGTGTCTGATTCTATTAAAGGTTTGTCTTTACATACAATACTTAATCTATCATTTCTCTTTTTCCTGTTATAAAATTGCAAAAATGTGGTTTTATCAACATTTACTCTAAGGTTATTACTTTCTAGCCATGTTATAATACGTTCTACAGCGTGATTGACCTCTTTATTGAACTTATCCATAGGATCATTATGATTTTGCGTTACCACTAATGATATGTCATCCGCAAAGAGAGAACAATAATGGTCCGTTATATCAGGCAAATCATTAATGTAAATAAGGAATAAAAGCGGGCCCAGTATACTCCCCTGCGGAACTCCGACAGTATTTTCTGCTAGGTCTGATTTATGTGCTACTTCTTCGTTTTGGTCATTAATGTTAGTGATCTCTACATATTGTCGTCTATTTTCAAGATAGCTTTGTAGCCACTTGTTTGCTACACCTCTAATGCCATATCTGTCACATTTTTGGAGAAGAGTTTTGTGAGATACAAAATCAAACGCTTTACTCATGTCAAAAAAGATGGCACATGTGTTAATTTTCTTATCGATGTTTTCAGCTATTTGACTAACTAGTTTGAATGTTGCTAGTGTCGTTGATTTGCCCTTTTGAAAGCCATGCTGGTTTGTGTTCAATATGTTGAATTTAATTAAAAAGTCAGTTAATCTTTTATGTACAACCTTTTCAAACACCTTTGCTAATATTGGGATTAAGGCAACAGGTCTATAATTACTCGGGTCTTCCCTATTACCTTTTTTGTAGATTGGTTTCACTATTGATATTTTAAGACTCTCTGGGAAGATACCCTGTGACAGTGACAGGTTTATCAGATAGCAGAGGGGGGGCGCTAATATGGTCGCAGAACTTTTTAACACTTGTGTTGGTATTTGATCATAGCCTACTGAGTTGGTATTCTTTAGAGATCTTATTAATTTTTGTATTTCATCACAAGTAACTGGAATGAAAAAGATACTGGCATCATTAAGTTTTACTCTATTTGAGTCTTTAGTTACACCATCCGTCCGCATATCTTTTGTAAGCTCAATGAAGAAATTATTGAACAAATCTGCTATTTCTTTGGGTGCCGTAACTGTTGTGTTGTTGACACTAAGTTCACTAACTGGCCGTGTCTGTAATGTATTAGACTCCTGACATTTAATTATTTTCCAGGAATCACGACAAATATTGCTTGATTTCGCTAACCATTTAATATTCGTAAGTTTTTGTGCTTGGTGTATGCATTTCTTAAGAGTTTTATTATAAGACTGGTAATGGACCTTAGTGCTCTGATTGGATACTTTACGGTTTAGCTGATATCTCAGTTGTCTTTTCTTTTTACAGGATATTTTCAGTTGGTCATCCGGGAGTTGAAGTCGCAGGTTGACCTGCAGGACTTCGACATCCCCCAGATGAATTTTAAGAAGGCGCAGACTGGTGCTACCATATTGGAGGTGGCCGGTGACTCCAGCGGTGAGAAGGCCGATAGGCTGGCGGCGCGCCTCCGGGAGGTGCTCGGCTCTGAGACGGCGAACGTATCCAGGCCAGTCAAGTGCGCAGACTTGCGCATTGCTGGTCTGGATGACTCTGTGACGAGGGAGGAGTTGGCTGACGCAGTCGCGCGCCGCGGAGGCTGTCCTCCCCTGAACGTCAAGGTCGGCGAGATTCGCCGGACGTTGAGGGGGAGTGGCACGGTGGTGGTGAGCTGCCCCGTGGAAGCGGCCATGAAAGTGGCCTCTGGGCGTCTAAAAGTGGGCTGGGTCTCTGCTCAAGTAACTCTGCTTGAGCGAAGACCCATGAGGTGCTTCCGGTGCCTGATGTCAGGACACGTCAGGTCACAGTGCACCTCACAGGACGACCGCGGTGAAATCTGCTACCGCTGCGGTCGTCCTGGCCACAAAGCCGCGGCATGCTCGGCCGACCCCCACTGCGTCATCTGCGCAGCAATGGGTGGTGGACCGAGCAACCATATAGTAGGCGGCAAAGCATGCCGCGGGACAAAGCCCAGAAAGGGCAAAAGGGCGGCCGGAAGGACCCCGGCTGCCCCAGTTCCCGTGGCAGCGACGCCCCCGCAAGGGCGAGAGGAAGCGATGGAACGGTAATGGACGGTATCCCCCTTCGCTTCCTCCAGGCGAACCTAAACAACTGCGCCCGGGCGCAGGACCTCCTCCTGCAGTCCATGGCGGAGTGGGCCATTAATATGGCGATTGTTTCCGACCCGTACTTTGTCCCTCCTCACGGTCTGTGGCTGGGGGACACAGACGGGTCGGTGTGTGTTATCGCGTCTGGGACACAGCGAGTGGCGCCCCCCTCCCTCATTTCCAGGGGGAGGGGCTTCGTGGCCTGTGGGTGGGGGAGGTACATCATCATTGCGGTGTACTTCCCTCCCAGCATGAGACTGGCCGAGTTCGAGACGGCGCTGGACGTGGTGGGTGCCCTGCTGGGGCAAATCTCACCCCGTCTGGCGGTGGTCGCCGGGGACTTCAATGCCCATTCCACGGCTTGGGGTTGCCCCGCGGCCGCAGCCGACGATCGCGGCCGGTTGCTGGAAGAGTGGGCCACGACGACCGGCCTCACGATCAGTAACCGTGGGTCGGTCGACACGTTCGTGACACAGCAGGGGAGGTCCATCGTGGACATCACGTTCACGACCCCTGCCGTCGCACTGGCAGTCCGGGACTGGCGAGTCCTGGACGACGTGGAGAATCTGACGGATCATCGGTACATCCGTTACGATGTCTCCACGGGCCAGCATGTGGTGAGTCCCAGACGCGAGGGGCCGTCCGCCAAGAGGTGGGTCCTGGGGTGCATAGACCGGGAGGCGTTGAAGCTGGCGTCGATCGTCCAGTCATGGGCGACTCCTCCGGCGGAAGTAGAAGTCGAGGAGGAGGCCGAATGGTTCGGGAGCGCCGCGTCGCAAATCTGCGATGCGTGCATGCCTCGGGCCAAGCCTCGACTCCCCAACCGGAAGGTGTACTGGTGGACGCCGGAGATCGCTGAACTGCGATCTCTGTGTGTCGCGAAGCGTCGCCGGTACACCCGGTACCGCCGCAGGGCGCGGCGGGTGCCGGAGGAGGAGGCGCAGCTGTACGCCGACTACCGGTCGTGCGCTCAGTCCCTCGGGGTGGCAACAGAGGACGCGAAGGAAGCTTCGAGGGCGTCTCTATTAGCCACCCTTGACCGGGACCCCTGGGGGCGGCCCTACAAGGCGGTCAGGGCTAAGCTCCGTCCATGGGCGCCTCCGATCACGGAGTGCCTGGAGCCGAGAGTGCTGGGGGAGGTTATCTCCTGCCTGTTTCCACAGGGGGAGGAGGGGTTCGTTCCCCCGGTGATGGCTCCGGCGCGCAGAGAGGAGGTCGTGACGGAGGTGCCGCAGGTCACAACGGCGGAGTTGACCGTGGCCGTCAGGCGGGTCCAGGAGAAAGGTGTGAAGGCTCCTGGACCCGATGGAGTTCCCGGACGCGTTTTGGTGGTCGCGCTCCGGGAACTCGAGGAGCGGTTCTGCGGGCTGATGAGTGCGTGCCTGCAAACTGGGCAATACCCGGTCCGGTGGAAGACGGGCAGGCTCGTACTCATCAAGAAGGAGGGACGGCCCGCGGAATCGCCCTCGGCGTACCGACCGATAGTGTTGCTGGACGAGGCGGGTAAGCTCTTTGAGAGAGTTCAATTCAATTCAATTCAAATTTATTTGCACGAATATGGTAGATACAAAGGTGTTACATTATTATAAAGTTCATCACATTCTGCCATTATGATGGCATGCAAAATACAAAGTACATACTTTGTCAATTTACAGTTACATTATTTATATTATATTTATTAATTTAATTAATTAATTATCCATTTTAATTCATGCAATGTGTCAATGTGGTCAATTTTAATAAAAAGAATATGAATGTCGATATCAAGAGAAACAAATGTCAAGAGTTAGTAATAAATTAGTGTCTTTTTGTTATACTTATATTCAATTTAATGTTGTCATTTAGGTAGTCAGTTAAATTATAGTAGCATTTATTAATTAATATGTATTTTAAATGTCTCTTAAAGTTATCCACTTTCATTTCCTTTAGTTCCTTTGGCAGTTTATTATATATAATTGGAGCCATGTGGAATACACTTTTATGCATTAAAGCAGTTTTAGAATGCTGCATGCAGAGACGATGTACGTCTCGTTGCCTTCTATTATATGCTACTGATGCTAATTCATACAATTGCGGATTATTTTTCACAAATACAGCAACTTCATAAATATAGAGACATGGTAAACTTAAGATTTTATGTTTAACGAAGAATGGTTGACAGCTGTCTGTAATTTTTAACCCAAACATAGTCCTCACACATCGTTTTTGAGCTTTGAATATTGCATCTTTATTTGTAGAATTTCCCCAGAAAATTAATCCATACCGTAGCAAAGATTCAACTAGGCCATGGTATGCGGTCAATATGGTGTTAATGTTGGTAAATTGTACAAGTTGGCGAAGTGCATAAACCGAACTATTTATTTTTTTATATAACTGTTCAATATGCGGCTTCCACGTGAGGCTATTGTCGATAGTTAAGCCCAGAAACTTAGTAGTTTGAACCTCACTGACCAGCTGATTCTTATAGTTTGCCTTTATCACAGAGGGTGCTGAGGCACGCTGTTTGAAATGCATGATGTTGGTTTTAGCCATGTTAACCTTTAAATTGTTTACTTCCATCCATTCATTAACGCTGTTGAGAGTTTTATTTATTTGGTCTTCGTATAACGTTTTGTCCGTACATTTAACAGTAACTGTGCTATCATCTGCAAATAGCGTTATGGGATTAGCGGTAGCTTTTGGTAAATCGTTTATGTATAGTATAAAAAGCAATGGCCCCAAGACGCTCCCCTGGGGCACTCCGTACATTGTTTTACGTGCATTTGAAAGGTATGTCATTTCTGTTTTTGTGGTGACGTCAATTTTTTTTAGTTCAGTGTCTTGTATGCGGTTTTTTAGGTAGGATTTGAACAATTCTAATATATTGCCTCTTATACCATACGCTTCAAGTTTGTTTAATAGTATATCAAGATCGACATAATCGAAAGCTTGTGTCATGTCCATGTACAAGGCGCAGATTGGTGTTCGTTTATCAACATTTGTCATTACTGTCTCTAAGAAGTCGTATATAGCCAAATTTATCGTTTTACCCTGTCTAAAACCTTTTTGCTCCTTTACTAAGATATTTTGGTATTCTAGATAATTATTGAGTTCTTTATGTATGTATTTCTCAAAGATTTTTGAGAATATTGGTACTAGAGCAATTGGTCTATAGTTTCCGATATTGTATTTACTGTCTTTTTTATGAACGGGTTTAATAATAGATATCTTTAGTTTATCCGGAAACAATCCCTTTTCTATAGACAGATTTATAATATAGCTAAGAGGACTGCTCACACAATCAGCTACATATTTTACAACTTTAGTGCAAATTCCATCATGGCCAACACTAGTTGTGTTTTTTAGAGATTTTACTATCTGCAAAACATCAGTTGGTACACATGGATTCATAAACATTGATTGCAGTTTAGATGTCATATATTGCTTGTGTTGTATGTTTTTTCCATTATTTATCCGTGTTATATTGTCAACGCAATAATTATTAAAAGTGTTGCATACAACAAAGGGATCAGTCACCAAATTATCATTCACTTTGATACTAGTTAATGAATCAGTAGGCTTGTTTTGTTTACTCTTATTTATCAATTTCCATATGGCCCTTGTTTTATTAGTGGATGTTTCAATGCTATGGTTATTGATCGATTGCTGTGTTAGTTGTATAATTTTTTTGAGTTTTCTACTATATTGTTTTAGAGTATTTCTATTGGCAGTGGTAGGGTTTTTCCTATAATTCCACAGTAGTGAACGTTTTTTCGCACAGCAGATCTTTACACCCCTAGACACCCATTTAGGTTTTTTATGTAGATGAACGGTAATAATTTTTTGGGGAAAGCAGAGTTCATAAAAAAAAGAAAATTCGGTAAAAAAAATATTATATGCTATGTTTGGGTCACTGTTTGCATATACTTCTGTAAATTTGAGCTGTCCTAAACAGTATTTAAACTTTTCCAAATTTTCCATAGAATAATCTCTACGCTTAGTTTTCCAGTACTTAATCATACATACATTTTTTACATTACATCTTAATAATTGTGAAGTATGGTCAGATAAAGCTAGTTCAGTTACTTGAAATTTACATTCACCCCTGAAATTATGTGCTATATTATCAAGGCATGTTCCGGCTTGTAATCTGGTAGGTTGCCTAATTTGTAGTTTTAAGTTAAAGTTTAAAAGTAAACATTCAAATTCTGATGTTACATTATTCTGCTTGAGTATGTCAATATTGAAATCCCCTGCCATAACAATGTTATGTTTATTGTAGCTCTTATTTATAAAGTTTAAAGCTTTTTCCAATTTACTAAAAAACAAGTCTAGGTTATTATAGTCTGGTATCCGGTATACACATATTATGACAAGGTTACAGTCTGGGATCTCAACAGCGCAGCATTCAAATGCATGACTTATTGAAAATTGCATAATTTGTGAAATATTTCTGTAAACGTGTCCCTTTTTTACAAAAATACATGTCCCACCCCTGTGCATATCGGTTCTACTGTAGTATGCTGCAAGGTTGTAGTTAGGAATCACGCAGTTACTTTCTTCTCCAGACTTCATGAAATGTTCTGTCACACAAATGATTTCTATATCTATGTTTTGATCAAGAAAGTTTTCAAGATTAACAATTAGTTGATTTGATTTAGATATTAATCCTGCAATGTTTTGGTGAAGGACATGTATGTATTTATTCACGAAAAAGTTGGTGATCCTTTGTCTCTAACAGTTTGTTTTGTGTAGTTGATGCCAGTGTAGTGTCTGTCCTCAGTACTTGCGTAGTGTAGTCTCCTATATATTTGAGCAAGTTGTATAAATCTTGAAACACAATATCCATCCCATGGTTGTTCAAGGTACCAGTTCGGTTGTACATGTTGTAATCATATAATAAGTTCAAATTGGAGTCCAGAAAATAGGCATGTTCATGTGTTACAATATCCAAGCATAAGAGATTATTAAAAGTTTCTACTCTTGAGTTAAATAAATTATTGTAACTTAATACTTTGAATGTGGGTAGGGTGACAATGATATTTGTGTGTTTTATATTCTTCAGTACATCTCTTATATGAATTACAACCTCATAATAGCTGTTTGTAGTTCTGAAATCCTCCTCACCTATCATGATTACACAGTAGTCATTGAGTGTGAAATTGTTAAGTTTTTTTTCTAAGTCGACTAAGAGTTGCTTCACACCAACATTTGGTATTAAGTAGTGGCATATATTGAATTGGTTGCTAAAATATCCTTCAGCTAGCCTCAATATGTCGTTACTTTTGTTTGGACTCACTATACATAAATTACACTTCTGAAGAACCTGCGTAGGTGCAGCTTTGGTTTTGTTAGTAACAGTAGACTTTTCCATGTTTTTCTTACCACATATTAGGTCTATTTGTGTTTTTGAGCCCTGTGTATAGCTTTGTTGTGTGTTGTCAACAGCTTTTAAGCTACCTTTTGATTTATGGTTCAGTAGAGTGTCTGTTTGTGTTTGTTTGTCTTTTCTCTGTAAGTGGATAGGTTGATTGTTTTTTTTCCTTGGTGATTTAGAAGGACTTGTAGTAATTTGTTTGTATAAAGTATTTTTCCGTAGCAAACCCTCGTTTTCCCTTTTTAGTGTAGTGTTTTCCAATATTAGTGCATCAATTTCTTGATTGGCTGAGCATAGTTTTATGGTGAGATCCTCAATCTGACCCCTTAATTTAGTGAGAAGTTCACCATAGTCACACGAGAGACTCGGCAGGCTCTGCACAGAGTCATTTAGATCGGTACTATTACAAGTGTCATCAAGTGTAAGATGTGCATAGCTTTTATTCAAGTCATCTGTGTGGGCATGAGTAGATATACGGGCTCGTCGTCGAATAGTTACGTTCCCTGCGTCACTCATAGTATGGCACCAGTACAAAGTTGCTCAATGTGTTCGTTTGCAGGTGAGTGGGAATAGTGTAATAAGTGAGCTATGCTAGTAAAGGTAACTTCACCATTCGTTAAAGACTTGATAACAAACACAGAAAAATAATAAGTAGGTACATACTTCCGATTAGAATTGTAGCTCCTTCTTCCGATAAATTATAATATTATTGTCTAATCCTTGTTTACGTTTGAGACTTTTTCTGTAGATGACAAAAACTTATCGCAAACAGATAGGTCATTAACTTTACAGCTGATCGTATACCATCCTTACGCAGTACGCATAAGTGTGATTGTTGCTTGAGCCAGTCGCGTCAAGTATCAACCTTTTTGTTGATGCACCGTTCTTCACAATGATATTGCACTATTTTTGTTTTACGTATAAATATTAATTAAAACACAACTTTTTATAGATTCTTATTGTGCTTGTTGTCTCACTGTTGGTACAATAACTTTTTTATTGATTTAGAAGTAATGAAATACAATAAAACTATTTATTATTTGAAAATAACCGAGGAGACATGTTACTTGTTGCCAGTGTTGCCAGCTAGTTTTGAGAGAGTGTTGTTCGCTCGCATCGTCCGGCACCTCGAGGATGGAGGTCGCGGCCTGTCCGACTACCAATATGGTTTTCGGCCACGTCGCTCGACCGTCGACGCCGTCCTTCGAGTGAGGGCGCTGGCGCAAGAGGAGGTCCGCAAGGGCGGGGTGCTATTGGCGGTGTCACTGGACATCGCCAATGCGTTCAATACCCTGCCCTGGGAGTGCATACGGGAGGCGCTCAAATACCATGATGTGCCTCCCTACCTCCGCAGGATTGTCGGCGCCTACCTATCGGAGCGGTACGTGGAGTACCCAGGAGAGGGTGGCAGCCTTCACAGGTGGGCCATGTGCCGCGGTGTTCCGCAGGGGTCAGTGTTGGGGCCCCTCTTGTGGAACATCAGGTACGACTGGGTACTCCGAGGAGCTCGCCTCCCGGGCGCCAACGTGACCTGCTACGCAGATGACACGTTGGTTACTGCCCGGGGGGCGACCTATGAGGACGCCGCGCGCCTCGCCACTGCGTCGGTGGCCATGGTCGTGCGGCGAATAACGATGCTGGGACTCGAGGTGGCGCTCAACAAGTCGGAGGCCATTTGTTTCCATGGCCCTCGGCGAGCGCCACCGGCGGACTCCCACATCGTAGTGAGTGGCACCCGGATCGAGGTCAAGTCTGAAATGAGGTACCTTGGGCTTGTCCTCGATCCAAGATGGAGCTTCCGCGCTCATTTCAACCGCCTGGTCCCCCGTCTGCTCGGCACGGCCGCCGCCCTTCGGCGGCTGATGCCGAACCTAGGGGGACCCCAGACGAGCAGCCGCCTCCTGTACATGGGAGTGGTGCGGTCGATGGCCCTATACGGGGCCCCCGTGTGGGTCGAAGCCCTGACGGCACACAACATCGCCCTCTTGCGACGTCCGCAGAGGGTGATGGCCGCCGGGGCGATAAGAGGATACCGCACCATCTCATTCGAGGCGACTTGCGTTATGGCGGGCTCCCCTCCGTGGGAGCTGGAGGCCGGTGTCCTCGCGTCAGTGTATCATTGGCGCGAGGAGGCCCGGAGCCGGGGTGAATTCCCGGCACCTTCGGAGGTGGGAGAGCGGAGGCTCCATGTGAGACGGTTCATGCTCCGGGAGTGGGAGCGGCGGCTGGCCAATCCCACGGCTGGCAGCAGGACCGTCGAGGCGATCCGTCCGGTCCTCAGAGACTGGATGGACAGATCGCGGGGGTCGGTAACGTTCCGCATGGCGCAGGTCCTTTCGGGGCATGGATGCATCGGAAGCTACCTGTGCCGGGTGGGACGAGAGCCGACCAGTGGGTGCCACCACTGTGGCGGCGTTGATGACACGGCGCAGCACACCCTAGAGGAGTGCCCCGCGTGGGCTGGGGAGCGCCGTGCTCTCATCGCCGAAGTGGGGACGGACCTCTCGCTGCCGGCCGTAGTTCTGTCTATGGTCGACGGCGGCGATGAGGCGTGGGCAGCGGTTCAGACCTTCTGCGAGTGGGTTATCTCGCGGAAGGAGGCGGCGGAGAGGGAGAGGGAATGTGACCCCCTTTCCCTCCCACAGCGCCGCAAGAGAACCGGGGCTCGGAGGAGGCGGTACCACCAACTCCTCCCCCCCTAACCGGGCCGGGCAGTAGACGCGGGGGCGTCTGCTGCCCTTACATAGGCCTCGAGGTTGAAGGCGCACGTCGTGTCGCGTGTGCCTTGCCTAGGCGGGTGGCAGAAGGACTCCTCTTCTGCCGCACCAGAGACGGGCCTGCCGCTGAACAGTGGCAGGCGACCCACACGACGATGGCGGAAGATGTTGTTCCCGCCATCGTCGATATGTGGTGAAGACGGACACCGTGGTGGTTTAGTGGGTAGTCTGGCCTCCCTCAGAGGCTAGGAGTCCCACACGAAGCCCACCCCCTGCCCCCGCGGGGGGTGAGCGAAGTGCCTAAACGCATTCCACCACGAAAAAAAAAAAAAAAAAAAAAAAGGTTAGGTTAGGTTAGGTTAGGTTAGGTTTTTTTTTTTTTTTACGTGGTGGAATGCATTTACGCACTTCGCTCACCCCCCGCGGGGGCAGGGGGCTCGCTTCGTGTGGGACTCCTGGCCGAAGCCAGACTACCCACTAAACCACCACGGTGTTCCTCCTTCGCCCAATCCGAGCCGCGGGATAGAATGCTCACCGCGACTCGGCTAGGAACGCCCGCCCTGTACGGCGGGCTCGCTTCTCGGGGCCCCACCATCCCGGCCATCGTGCCGATATGGTGGGGCCCGTCCTCCTCTTAAGAATGCGCCCCAGGAACACGTAGGGGCGCATTCCGCCACATTAGCATTGGGGCAGCGGGTCCCCCGACCCACCGCCCGTGGCTCCTCTCAGTTGGGGACGCGGGCAAATTGTGCTCACCGGCGTCCCCTCGCCGGGGGCCTGCGGGGCGGGAGAGTGCGTCCAGCTCGCTCCCGCTCCCGCAAGGCCTCTCTCTTGGCCGCCATCACCTCGCTAGCATACGAGGCGACGGCGGCCCAACACTGTTCGCTGTCGGCCATAGCCGGAATTATGGCCGCCAGCGAGAGTTCCTCACCAACAATGTTCGTGAGGGCCGTCCTTTGTCCGTCCCATGCCTCACACACGGCCAATGTATGGTGTGCCGTGTCAGGGTCGCCGCTGGTGCAGTTTCGGCACCGGGGCTCCGATTCCACCCCCACCACCTCCCACAGGTACTTGGCGAAGCAGCCATGACCCGTGAGAAGTTGAGTGAGGTGATATGTTGGAGCCCATATCTTCTGCCGCACCAGAGACGGGCCTGCCGCCGAACAGTGGCAGGCGACCCACACGACGATGGCGGAAGATGTTGTTCCCGCCATCGTCGATATGTGGTGAAGACGGACACCGTGGTGGTTTAGTGGGTAGTCTGGCCTCCCTCAGAGGCTAGGAGTCCCACACGAAGCCCACCCCCTGCCCCCGCGGGGGGTGAGCGAAGTGCCTAAACGCATTCCACCACGAAAAAAAAAAAAAAAAAAAAAAAAAAAAAGGTTAGGTTAGGTTAGGTTAGGTTGGGGCACGCCCCAAGAGCTTTTCAGTACGTCCCCGTCGTGTGCCCTGGACCCCAACGTGACCACCGTAACGGAGTGGCACGTTGGGTGACTAAATCTGAAAAAGCTAATCTTGCGGCAAGCAGTAATACTGTTCTTTGGTGTCCTCTGTCTGTATCGGCACTGTCCTTTTCAGGACGATGTCGAGCACTGGCAGAGAGGATGAGTCGTGCCGGGACCAAGCTCCCGAGCGACAGGCGCGTGAGCGCAAAGAGAAGATGGCAGTGTCGTGCCGGGACCAAGTTCCCGAAGGACAGACCCGTCGTTGTTCAGTGAGGCTGTCGAGGTTGTCGAGGCCTCCGACACCTGCGCCTTCCATGGCGGGATCCGACATGGATCTTAGTGCGACATCGTCGCGTGAAAGCAGCGCTACGCACAAAAGACAGCGCAGCGAGGAGGAGACCGAGTCCCCGGTCCTCCAGGGTGCGGCGGTGTCGACCGCGTCCCCGCGGTCACCCCCGTCGAGGAGTTGGACCCCCAGTCGGAGGTTTTCCAATTTCCGGGTTCGGTGGCAGGATCGCGATCGTCTTCTGTGGTGTCGCGATCCTCTAGAAGGTTAGCAGCGGACCCTGCATGGGAGAAACTGCCCACTGATGAGTTGGCGACCAAGGTCCGTAGAAATATGGACCTTGTGCTGGAGGTCGCCAGCAAGTCGAAAAATTTAAAGGGTGGCTTCATAAAGGCCCTCAAGGATGCGGCATTCGATGTCATTGATGTCGTAGCCGTGCTTGAGGGCCGTAACGTCAATGACGAGGTGGCCACCCTTCGGGCGGAGGTGGAGAGGCTTCGCCTAGAGGTCCGTTTCCTCCGGGAGGAGAAGGCAGCGGCGAAACCAGCCGCTGTGGCTCCACTGGAGGAGATGTCGCGGGCCATCATGGACCGCGTGCTGTCCGCGGTGGACGCGAGGTGGGCGGGCTTGGAGCCCAGACTCCTGCCGGAGCCACGCCTCCGCCCGCCCCTAGCCTCTGATGCCAGGCGCAAGGCCGACCCAAAACCCGGTCCATCGGCTCTCCCGCAGCCGTCACCACCGCCTCCTTCTAAGTCGTCGCCGCCGCCCCTTCCCCCGAAAGCGGGTCCGTCGAAGGGAAAGGGAAAGGGGAAGAGGAGCACCCCCAAGGAGAGCGAGCCGAGGCCGCTGCCGCCTGCCCCGTCGTCAATGGACGAGGGGTGGGTGACGGTAGCCAAGAGGCAGAAAAAGAAGAAGGCTGGAGCGCCGGCTGCTGTCCAAAAGGCCAGCACGTCGGCCCGTACCGCCGCAGCTTCCTCTGCACCCTCTTCTTCTAAAAAGAAGAGGCGTACACGCAAGAGGAAGGGACCGCGTGCACCCCGCTCTTCGGCAGTAGTGATAACGCTGCTGCCGGAGGCCTCAGAAAAGGGCGCTACGTACGCGGACGTCATCCGGGGGTTGTCCCCCGCAAGGGCGAGAGGAAGCGATGGAACCGTAATGGACGGTATTCCCCTTCGCTTCCTCCAGGCGAATTTAAACAACTGCGCCCGGGCGCAGGACCTCCTCCTGCAGTCCATGGCGGAGTGGGCCATTGATATGGCGATTGTTTCCGACCCGTACTTCGTCCCTCCTCACGGTCTGTGGCTGGGGGACACGGATGGGTCGGTGTGCGTTATCGCGTCTGGGACACAGCGAGTGGCGCCCCCCTCCCTCATTTCCAGGGGGAGGGGCTTCGTGGCCTGTGGGTGGGGGAGGTACATCATCATTGCGGTGTACTTCCCTCCCAGCATGAGACTGGCCGAGTTCGAGACGGCGCTGGACGTGGTAGGTGCCCTGCTGGGGCAAATCTCACCCCGTCTGGCGGTGGTCGCCGGGGACTTCAATGCCCATTCCACGGCTTGGGGTTGCCCCGCGGCCGCAGCCGACGAACGCGGCCGGTTGCTGGAAGAGTGGGCCACGACGACCGGCCTGACGATCAGTAACCGTGGGTCGGTCGACACGTTTGTGACACAGCAGGGGAGGTCCATCGTGGACATCACGTTCACGACCCCTGCCGTCGCACTGGCAGTCCGGGACTGGCGAGTCCTGGACGACGTGGAGAATCTAACGGATCATCGGTACATCCGTTACGATGTCTCCACGGGCCAGCACGTGGTGAGTCCCAGACGCGAGGGGCCGTCCGCCAAGAGGTGGGTCCTGGGGTGCATAGACCGGGAGGCGTTGAAGCTGGCGTCGATCGTCCAGTCATGGGCGACTCCTCCGGCGGAAGTAGGAGTCGAGGAGGAGGCCGAATGGTTCGCGAGCGCCGCGTCGCAAATCTGCGACGCGTGCATGCCTCGGGCCAAGCCTCGACTCCCCAACCGGAAGGTGTACTGGTGGACGCCGGAGATCGCTGAACTGCGATCTCTGTGCGTCGCGAAACGTCGCCGGTACACCCGGTACCGCCGCAGAGCGCGGCGGGTGCCGGAGGAGGAGGCGCAGCTGTACGCCGACTACCGGTCGTGCGCTCAGTCCCTCGGGGTGGCAATAGGGGACGCGAAGGAAGCTTCGAGGGCGTCTCTATTAGCCACCCTTGACCGGGACCCCTGGGGGCGGCCCTACAAGGCGGTCAGGGCTAAGCTCCGTCCATGGGCGCCTCCGATCACGGAGTGCCTGGAGCCGAGAGTGCTGGGGGAGGTTATCTCCTGCCTGTTTCCACAGGGGGAGGAGGGGTTCGTTCCCCCGGTGATGGCTCCGGCGCGCAGAGAGGAGGTCGTGACGGAGGTGCCGCAGGTCACAACGGCGGAGTTGGCCGTGGCCGTCAGGCGGGTCCAGGAGAAAGGTGTGAAGGCTCCTGGACCCGATGGAGTTCCCGGACGCGTTTTGGTGGTCGCGCTCCGGGAGCTCGAGGAGCGGTTCTGCGGGCTGATGAGTGCGTGCCTGCAAACTGGGCAATACCCGGTCCGGTGGAAGACGGGCAGGCTCGTACTCATCAAGAAGGAGGGACGGCCCGCGGAATCGCCCTCGGCGTACCGACCGATAGTGCTGCTGGACGAGGCGGGTAAGCTCTTTGAGAGAGTGTTGTTCGCTCGCATCGTCCGGCACCTCGAGGATGGAGGTCGCGGCCTGTCCGACTACCAATATGGTTTTCGGCCACGTCGCTCGACCGTCGACGCCGTCCTTCGGGTGAGGGCGCTGGCGCAAGAGGAGGTCCGCAAGGGCGGGGTGCTATTGGCGGTGTCACTGGACATCGCCAATGCGTTCAATACCCTGCCCTGGGAGTGCATAAGGGAGGCGCTCAAATACCATGATGTGCCTCCCTACCTCCGCAGGATTGTCGGCGCCTACCTATCGGAGCGGTACGTGGAGTACCCAGGAGAAGGTGGCAGCCTGCCTCTGGGCCGCGTAACTTGCGGTACGCAGCCCGGCTAGGTGGGGACGCCACCAGTACACCTGCCTCCGGGGCGGAATAGGCCTCGCCCTCTGCATCGCCGCGTCGCAGACACGAGTCAGAGCTCCAGCGAGGCGCTCACATCTCGTGTCCACGTCCAGGCCGCTGTCATCAGCAGCCCACCGCTCGACGATAGCCGCCTCTTTGGCCAGCTCGCGGTCTAATGTTCCGAGTCGCCACCGCGGACCTTCCCCTGCCAAGGGGCGGTCGAGTTCCACACGAGTCGCCGAGGCGGGGGAGACGATGTCGAACCGGATGTAGCGATGGTCCGACGCGGTCTCCAACCCCCTGACGACCCGCCAGTTGTTGATACGACGGGCCAGGACAGAACTGGCGAACGAAAGATCGACAATCGATCTGCCCTGAGCCCGCACTAGAGTGTGGACCACCCCCTGGTTCAGTAGCACCAAGCCTTGGGACACCGCCCACTCCATGACCATCTCCCCCCGGTCATCAGTCTCCGGAGATCCCCACGCCCGAGAATGAGCGTTGAAATCCCCGGCCACCACAGCCGGGGTGGGGTGCACTTCCACCAGCAGAGCCCCGACCTCAAGGAGCAACTGCTCGAACTCGGCGAGGCTTCTACTAGGGGGACAGTACACCCCAACCACTGCAGCGCCACCCAGCGTGACGAGTACGCACCCACGACCCCTACGCACTATGTCGAAGGGTGGGGCGGTTCGCTGGGCGACGATAGCCACCAAGCCGTTTTGGTCGCTGGCCCAATTCGGGCTTTCGCGAACATAGTACGGCTCGGCGACTACTGCCACTGTCGTCTGCCACTGCGCCATGGATTGGGCCAGAAGGTCCTGGGCATCGGCGCAGTGGTTGACGTTGGCCTGCAGTATGGAGATGGAGTGTGCCATTACGATTGGGCGGTGTCCATCGCCTCCTCATGTTGCGGCAGGGTGGGGGATGTTTTGGGTGCCGTCCCACCTGCTGCTCCGCCTTTTCTTGAGGCCGCCTTCTTACCGGAGGCCGCCTTACACTCTCTGGACCCCAGCCGATGAGCGGACGCCTTCCCCGCCGCCGCACAGACGGGGCAACCGGGCTCCGCGGAGCAGGTTGCCGACTTGTGGCCGGCCTGCCCACAACGGAAGCAGAGCGCACTGCGGTCAATGTCCGCAGTGCACTTGGCCCCAACGTGCCCCGGCTCCAGGCAGCGGAAGCACCGCGCCGGTCTCGGCTCCAAGGTGGTCAGCCTGACCACTGACCACCCGACGAGTACCCGACGGCCATCCGTCAGCCTCTTGGCAGCCTCGATCGGGCACCGCAGCCAGGCAGTGCCTTGGCGACCCCGTGGGCGTTGGATGTCGCCCACCTTAATTGAGGCGGCCGAGCAGTCTCCCTCTGCTGCCAAAGATGTCGCCACCATTTCTTTAGAGGCCGAGTCGCTCAAGCCAGAGATGCGCAGCTCTACACACCTCTCCGGCCTGGCGACACGGACCTCCTTTAGCACCTCTCGCAGTTGTGCGGCCAGGTTGTCCGCCTTCCGGGCGCGGTCCTCGCCCGCCACCTCCATGATGCGAGCCCCTGTTGCCGCCTCACGGAACCGGAGGCCGTCTATGCCCAGGGCCTTGAGGTCTATGGCCCCTTCAGCCCTGGACAACACGTCGCGGTAGGTGATGCCCTGCTCCAGTGCGCCCGGCTGCAGCGTGAGTGTGACCGCTGCAGTTGCCGGGGCGCGCAGTTTGCGCGGCTTGCGGGCACCACGCTTCCGCTTCTTAATCACCGGAGCGGTCGGGGGAGCTGTGGCTGGGGCCGACTTCGCCACCTTTGGCCGCGCTGCCACCTTATTCCATGCGGCCACTGGGGCCGCAGTGGGGACCAACGTGGATGCTGAAGGGGACTCTGTAGTGGGCGTCCTCTGGCGGGCAGCTTCCGCCTCTTTGGCTGCGGCTGTTTTCTTCTTGGCGCGGCCCTTCTTCTTTGCCTTCCTCTCCCCCCTGAGCTCGCCAGGGCCTGCTCCTACCTCCATCTGCTCATCTGGCAGACGAGCAGAGTGGGACGGGGGGGAAGGTGGAAGAGGCGGGAGTTCCACTGTAGGCTCTTCAACACTTTCTGATCGAGCTGCCGCTCGTTTATCGGCCTGAAGAGGTGGGCGGATGCGGGTCTCGGGCAGCAGCCGGTCCGCAATCCCCGCAAGCCGCGCGTCAATAAGGAACGCGATTTCGTCGCGTCCCATCGGAGGTGGTGCAGACTGCGCCTGCTGCTGCCAGGCCCGCATTTCCGCCCGCACAGCGGCCAGCTCTGCCTGGAGCTGGGCCACCTCCTCAGACTCTGTGCGAGACCTGAGCACACGCACGTGCTGGAGGATGGTTTCACATGCGAGCTTCAGGTCCCGCACGTACTGCCCCTTCAGGTTGGAACTTTTGGTGGCTATGGTTTGCACCATCCCCACCGCCGCCTCAATGGCACCCGATAACTGATCCGAGCTGAGGGGCTCAGGCGCTGCTGACGACTCACCCGCACTGGGTTGTCGGCTGGGCCCAGGCTGCGGGCTAGGGGTAGGGGTCTCTCTTAGGTAGAGAGACCTCTGCCGCATCCTCTGCAGGTCATCGGCCATCTCTTCCTCCCTCCGCAGTTCTAGCTCCCGCTGCTTGGCCGCGTTCAGTTCGGCCTGGGCTTGCGCCAAGCCTGCGAATTCGCCCGTCGTTATCGGGCGACCACGGGGCCTCTTGGGTGTGTGGGACACCTTTTCCACCTCTGGGACCCGCTTTCTCCAGAATCGTCCCATGGGGGAAGACGAGCGTGAGCCCTCTGGACTGGACACGTCCAGACGGTCCAGCACCACCATCGCCTCTGGGAGAGAGCCGAGAGGCCTCGTGGCCTCCGTCCCGAACTCCATCTCTGCTTCGCGCTCACGCGCCTGTCGCTCGGGAGCTTGGTCCCGGCACGACTCACTGTCACTACCAAGGTTTGACATTGTCCTGAAAAGGACAGTATCAAAAACAAGTCAACCTCAATGCCGCAAGATAAGCTACCGAGATTTAGTCACCCAACGTGCCACTCCGTTACGGTGGTCACGTTGGGGTCCAGGGCACACGACGGGGACGTACTCGATAGCTCTTGGGGCGTGCCCCAGGTTAGGTTAGGTTAGGTTTTTTTTTTTTTTTTTTTTTTTTTTTTTTTTTTTTTTTTTTTTTCGTGGTGGAATGCATTTACGCACTTCGCTCACCCCCCGCGGGGGCAGGGGGCTCGCTTCGTGTGGGACTCCTGGCCGAAGCCAGACTACCCACTAAACCACCACGGTGTTCCTCCTTCGCCCAATCCGAGCCGCGGGATAGAATGCTCACCGCGACTCGGCTAGGAACGCCCGCCCTGTTCGGCGGGCTCGCTTCTCGGGGCCCCACCATCCCGGCCATCGTGCCGATATGGTGGGGCCCGTCCTCCTCTTAAGAATGCGCCCCAGGAACACGTAGGGGCGCATTCCGCCACATTAGCATTGGGGCAGCGGGTCCCCCGACCCGCCGCCCGTGGCTCCTCTCAGTTGGGGACGCGGGCAAATTGTGCTCGCCGGCGTCCCCTCGCCGGGGGCCTGCGGGGCGGGAGAGTGCGTCCAGCTCGCTCCCGCTCCCGCAAGGCCTCTCTCTTGGCCGCCATCACCTCGCTAGCATACGAGGCGACGGCGGCCCAACACTGTTCGCTGTCGGCCATAGCCGGAATTATGGCCGCCAGCGAGAGGTCCTCACCAACAATGTTCGTGAGGGCCGTCCTTTGTCCGTCCCATGCCTCACACACGGCCAATGTATGGTGTGCCGTGTCAGGGTCGCCGCTGGTGCAGTTTCGGCACCGGGGCTCCGATTCCACCCCCACCACCTCCCACAGGTACTTGGCGAAGCAGCCATGACCCGTGAGAAGTTGAGTGAGGTGATATGTTGGAGCCCCATGACCCCTCTCCACCCACTCACGCAGAACAGGCCGAACGGCCCCCACGAGCAGTATGCTGCTTCTTGTCGAAGCCAACCTTTCGGCCCATTGCCGGAAGAGATCGTCGCGAGCCGCCTGTCTCCAGCGATCGATCTCCTCCGGAGCTGGCCGACCTCCAGCAACTCGCCGCATCAGCGCGCCCTCCTCGTACACCCTCTTAAGGACGCCAGCCTCGAGATCCCAAGGGATACTTCCCGCAATCAAGCACGCCGCCTCGTAGGAGACGGTGTGGTACGCCCGTGCAGCCCTCTGCGCGATGGCGCGCTGCGGACGTCGCAGCAGCGCTACATTTGCTGGGCAGAGGGCGTCCGCCCAGATGGGCGCCCCGTAGAGCGCCTTGGAGCGCACCACTCCGTCGTAGAGACGGCGGCACGCAGACCCCGGACCTCCACTGTTGGGCAGCAAGCGCGAGAGCATTCCGGCAAACGCCAGCAACTTTGGTTCCAGCTGCCGGAAATGCTCCGCGAACCGCCACCGACTGTCGAGGATGAGCCCGAGATACTTCAGGCTGCTCCCAACAGCGATGGTGGTGCCACCCACCACTATCGTCTGATCTCGAGGCGGTGTCTTCCGAGGCCCATGGAAGAAGATGGCCTCGGACTTTTCGAGGGCCACCTTTAATCCGAGCGCCCCGATGCGGCGCACGACATGGGCGACGCCTGCCGTGGCGAGAACGGCGGCGTCGCGGAACGAGGGGGCCCGCGCGGTGACTAGGGTATCGTCGGCGTAACAGAGTACACCGACCCCCCGAAGATTAGCACCGCGCAGGACCCAGTCATAACCTATATTCCACAGGAGCGGCCCAAGGACCGACCCCTGTGGAACACCACACGACATACCTTGGACGACAACTCCATTTTGGGCCGGATAGATGATGATCCGGTCCACGAAGTAGTCCGCAAGGACTCGCCTGAGATACAACGGTACATTGTGGTACCTCAGCGCCTCCGCAATGGTCTCCCAGGGGAGGGTGTTGAAGGCGTTGGCTATATCCAACGATACAGCCAACAACACCTCACCCCGGTCGACCGCTTCGTCTACGCCGTCCCGCAGCCGGGATATGGCGTCGAGAGTCGACCTCCCGCGACGGAAGCCGAACTGGCCGTCACTGAGGTTGGGCCCCGCCCCCTCAAGGTGACCGACGAGACGCGCAGCGAGCACCCGCTCAAAGAGCTTGCACATCTCGTCGAGCAAAACGATGGGGCGGTAGGCCGACGGCGACTCGGCAGGGCGCCCGTGCTTCTTAAGTAGCACGAGCTTGCCGGTCTTCCATCGTCGCGGCACTCTCCCCGACGCCACACACTCCGACATGAGGGACAGCGTCTCCTCCTCTAGTGCCGGCATGACCGTGGCAATAACCTTCCCAGGGATGCCGTCCGGGCCCGGGGCGCGATTTCTGGACTTGAGTGCCAACATCGCGACCCCTAATTCGGCCTCGGACACGGGAGGTATTGCCACTTCGTCGGCCGGCACCTGGCTTGGTGCCACCATCCGCGGTGGGACCCACTCCTCCCTCGCAGGGAAGAGGGAACTGACCACTCGGCCCAGAAGATTCGGCTCGAGAGTTCTGGTGAGGGGAGGCGCCCATGGCTTGAGTTTCTGACTCACAGTCTTGTACGGGCGCCCCCACGGGTCTCGGTCGAGGCTCTCGAGCCACTCCCTCCAGGCCTCCTCCTTGGCGGCCTTGATCGCCGAGCTAAGGGCCTCACGGGCGGCCCTATACGCGGCGTGCAGCTGTTCTTCTCGGGCGAGGTCTCTGACAGCCCGCCTTCGGCTGCGGGTGTACTGCCTCTGGGCCGCGTAACTTGCGGTACGCAGCCCGGCTAGGTGGGGACGCCACCAGTACACCTGCCTCCGGGGCGGAATAGGCCTCGCCCTCTGCATCGCCACGTCGCAGACACGAGTCAGAGCTCCAGCGAGGAGCTCACATCTCGCGTCCACGTCCAGGCCGCTGTCATCAGCAGCCCACCGCTCGACGATAGCCGCCTCTTTGGCCAGCTCGCGGTCTAATGTTCCGAGTCGCCACCGCGGACCTTCCCCTGCCAAGGGGCGGTCGAGTTCCACACGAGGCGCCGAGGCGGGGGAGACGATGTCGAACCGGATGTAGCGATGGTCCGACGCGGTCTCCAACCCCCTGACGACCCGCCAGTTGTTGATACGACGGGCCAGGACAGAACTGGCGAACGAAAGATCGACAATCGATCTGCCCTGAGCCCGCACTAGAGTGTGGACCACCCCCTGGTTCAGAAGCACCAAGCCTTGGGACACCGCCCACTCCATCACCATCTCACCCCGGTCATCAGTCTCCGGAGATCCCCACGCCCGAGAATGAGCGTTGAAATCCCCGGCCACCACAGCCGGGGTGGGGTGCACTTCCACCAGCAGAGCCCCGACCTCAAGGAGCAACTGCTCGAACTCGGCGAGGCTTCTACTAGGGGGACAGTACACCCCAACCACTGCAGCGCCACCCAGCGTGACGAGTACGCACCCACGACCCCTCCGCACTATGTCGAAGGGTGGGGCGGCTCGCTGGGCGACGATAGCCACCAAGCCGTTTTGGTCGCTGGCCCAGTTCGGGCTTTCGCGAACGTAGTACGGCTCGGCGACTACTGCCACTGTCGTCTGCCACTGCGCCATGGATTGGGCCAGAAGGTCCTGGGCATCGGCGCAGTGGTTGACGTTGGCCTGCAGTATGGAGATGGAATGTGCCATTACGATTGGGCGGTGTCCATCGCCTCCTCATTTTGCGGCAGGGTGGAGGATATTTTCGGTTCCGTCCCACCTGCTGCTCCGCCTTTTCTTGAGGCCGCCTTCTTACCGGAGGCCGCCTTCTTACCAGAAGACGTCTTGCACTCGCCGGACCCCAGCCGATGAGCGGACGCCTTCCCCGCCGCCGCACAGACGGGGCAACCGGGCTCCGCGGAGCAAGTGGCCGACTTGTGGCCGGCCTGCCCACAACGGAAGCAGAGCGCACTGCGGTCAATGTCCGCAGTGCACTTGGCCCCAACGTGCCCCGGCTCCAGGCAGCGGAAGCATCGGGCCGGTCTCGGGTCCAAGGTGGTCAGCCTGACCACTGACCACCCGACGAGTACCCGACGGCCGTCCGTCAGCCTCTTGGCGGCCTCGATCGGACACCGCAGCCAGGCAGTGCCTTGGCGACCCCGTGGGCGTTGGATGTCGCCCACTTTTATGCAATCAGCGGAGCAGCCTCCCTCCGCCGCCAACGACGCTGCCACCGATTCTTTTGAGGCCGAGTCGCTCAAGCCAGAGATGCGCAGCTCCACGCACCTCTCCGGCCTGGCGACCCGGACCTCCTCAAGCACTTCCCGAAGTTTCGCGGCCAGATTATCCGCCTTTCGAGTTCGGTCTTCGCCAGCCACCTCCAATATACGAGCTCCAGTGGTCGCTTCGCGAAACCGGAGGCCGTCGATTCCCAGGGCCTTAAGATCTATGGCCCTTTCGGCTTTGGCCAACACGTCTTTATACGTGATGCCCTGCTCCCGCGCGGCCGGCTGCAGCGTGACGGTGACCGCTGCAGTTGCCGGGGCGCGCAGTTTGCGCGGCTTGCGGGCACCACGCTTTGTCTTTTCAGCGGTCGGGGGAGATGTGGCTGGGGCCGACTTTGCCACCTTTGGCCGCGCTGCCACCTTATTCCATGCGGCCAGCGCGACCGCAGTGGGGACCGACGGGGACGCCGAGGGGGACTCTGTGGCGGGCGTCTTCTGGCGGGCAGCTTCCGCCTCTTTGGCTGCGGCTGTCTTCTTCTTGGCGCGGCCCTTCTTTTTTGCCTTCCTCTCCCCCCTGGGCTCGTCAGGGCCTGCTCCTACCTCCATCTGCTCATCTGGCAGACGAGCAGAGTGGGACGGGGGGGAAGGTGGAAGAGGCGGGAGTTCCACAGTATGCTCTTCAACACTTGCGGATCGAGCCGCCACTCGTTTATCCGCCTGCAGAGGTGGGCGGATGCGGGTCTCGGGCAGCAGCCGGTCCGCAATCCCCGCAAGCCGCGCGTCAATTAGGAACGCGATTTCGTCGCGTCCCATCGGGGGTGGTGCAGCCTGCGCCTGCTGCTGCCAGGCCCGCATTTCCGCCCGCACAGCGGCCAGCTCTGCCTGGAGCTGGGCCACCTCCTCAGACTCTGTGCGAGACCTGAGCACACGCACATGCTGGAGGATGGTTTCACATGCGAGCTTCAGGTCCCGCACGTACTGCCCCTTCAGGTTGGAACTTTTGGTGGCTATGGTTTGCACCATCCCCACCGCCGCCTCAATGGCACCCGATAACTGATCCGAGCTTAGGGGCTCAGGCGCTGCTGACGACTCACCCGCACTGGGTTGTCGGCTGGGCCCAGGCTGCGGGCTAGGGGTAGGGGTCTCTCTTAGGTAGAGAGACCTCTGCCGCATCCGCTGAAGGTCGTCAGCCATCTCCTCCTCCCTCCGAAGTTCAAGCTCCCGCTGCTTGGCCGCGTTAAGTTCGGCCTGGGCTTGCGCCAGGCCAGCGAATTCGCCCGTAGTTATCGGACGACCACGGGGCCTCTTGGGTGTGTGGGACACCTTTTCCACCTCTGGGACCCGCTTTCTCCAGAATCGTCCCATCGGGGAAGACGAGCGTGAGCCCTCTGGACTGGACACGTCCAGACGGTCCAGCACCACCATCGCCTCTGGGAGAGAGCCGAGAGGCCTCGTGGCCTCCGTCCCGAACTCCATCTCTGCTTCGCGCTCACGCGCCTGTCGCTCCGGAGCTTGGTCCCGGCACGACTCACTGTTACTACCAAGGTTTGACATTGTCCTGAAAAGGACAGTATCAAAAACAAGTCAACCTCAATGCCGCAAGATAAGCTACCGAGATTTAGTCACCCAACGTGCCACTCCGTTACGGTGGTCACGTTGGGGTCCAGGGCACACGACGGGGACGTACTCGATAGCTCTTGGGGCGTGCCCCAGGTTAGGTTTTTTTTTTTTTTTTTTTTTTTTTTTTTTTTTTTCGTGGTGGAATGCATTTACGCACTTCGCTCACCCCCCGCGGGGGCAGGGGGCTCGCTTCGTGTGGGACTCCTGACCGAAGCCAGACTACCCACTAAACCACCACGGTGTTCCTCCTTCGCCCAATCCGAGCCGCGGGATAGAATGCTCACCGCGACTCGGCTAGGAACGCCCGCCCTGTTCGGCGGGCTCGCTTCTCGGGGCCCCACCATCCCGGCCATCGTGCCGATATGGTGGGGCCCGTCCTCCTCTTAAGAATGCGCCCCAGGAACACGTAGGGGCGCATTCCGCCACATTAGCATTGGGGCAGCGGGTCCCCCGACCCACCGCCCGTGGCTCCTCTCAGTTGGGGACGCGGGCAAATTGTGCTCGCCGGCGTCCCCTCGCCGGGGGCCTGCGGGGCGGGAGAGTGCGTCCAGCTCGCTCCCGCTCCCGCAAGGCCTCTCTCTTGGCCGCCATCACCTCGCTAGCATACGAGGCGACGGCGGCCCAACAATGTTCGCTGTCAGCCATAGCCGGAATTATAGCCGACAGCGAGAGGTCCTCACCAACAATGTTCGTGAGGGCCGTCCTTTGTCCGTCCCACGCCTCACACACGGCCAAAGTATGTTGTGCCGTGTCAGGGTCGCCGCTGGTGCAGTTTCGGCACCGGGGCTCCGATTCCACCCCCACCACCTCCCACAGGTACTTGGCGAAGCAGCCATGACCCGTGAGAAGTTGGGTGAGGTGATACGTTGGAGCCCCATGACCCCTCTCTACCCACTCACGCAGGACGGGCCGAACGGCCCCCACGAGCAGTGTGCTGCTTCTTGTCGCAGCCAACCTATCGGCCCATTTCCGGAAGAGATCGTCGCGAGCCGCCTGTCTCCAGCGATCGATCTCCTCCGGAGCCGGCCGACCTCCAGCAACTCGCCGCATCAGCGCGCCCTCCTCGTACACCCTCTTAAGGACGCCAGCCTCGAGATCCCAAGGGATACTTCCCGCAATCAAGCACGCCGCCTCGTAGGAGACGGTGTGGTACGCCCGTGCAGCCCTCTGCGCGATGGCGCGCTGCGGACGTCGCAGCAGCGCTACATTGGCTGGGCAGAGGGCATCCGCCCAGATTGGCGCCCCGTAGAGCGCCTTGGAGCGCACCACTCCATCGTAGAGACGGCGGCACGCAGACCCAGGACCTCCACTGTTGGGCAGCAAGCGCGAGAGCATTCCAGCAAACGCCAGCAACTTTGGTTCCAGCTGCCGGAAATGCTCCGCGAACCGCCACCGACTGTCGAGGATGAGCCCGAGATATTTCAGGCTGCTCCCGACAGCGATTTCGGTGCCACCCACCACTATCGTCTGATCTCGAGGCGGCGTCTTCCGAGGCCCATGGAAGAAGAGGGCCTCGGACTTTTCAAGAGCCACCTTTAGCCCAAGCGCCCCGATGCGGCGCACAACATGGGCGACGCCTGCCGTGGCGAGAACAGCGGCATCGCGGAACGAGGGGGCCCGCGCGGTGACTAGGGTATCGTCGGCGTAACAGAGTACACCGACCCCCCGAAGATTAGCACCGCGCAGGACCCAGTCATAACCTATATTCCACAGGAGTGGCCCAAGGACCGACCCCTGTGGAACACCACACGACATGCTTCGGCGGACCACCCCGTCTTGGGCCGGGTAGATGATGACCCGGTCCACGAAGTAGTCCGCGAGTACGCGCCTGAGGTACCACGGGACATTGTGGTACCTCAGCGCCTCCGCGATGGTCTCCCAGGGGAGAGTGTTGAAGGCGTTGGCTATATCCAGCGATACAGCCAACAACACCTCACCCCGGTCGACCGCTTCGTCTACGCCGTCCCGCAGCCGGGATATGGCGTCGAGAGTCGACCTCCCGCGACGGAAGCCGAACTGGCCGTCACTGAGGTTGGGCCCCGCCCCCTCAAGGTGACCGACGAGACGCGCAGCGAGCACCCGCTCAAAGAGCTTGCACATCTCGTCGAGCAAAACGATGGGGCGGTAGGCCGACGGTGACTCGGCAGGGCGCCCGTGCTTCCTAAGTAGCACGAGCTTGCCGGTCTTCCATCGTCGCGGCACTCTCCCCGACGCCACACACTCCGACATGAGGGACAGCGTCTCCTCCTCTAGTGCCGGCATGACCGTGGCAATCACCTTCCCAGGGATGCCGTCCGGGCCCGGGGCGCGATTTCTGGATTTGAGTGCCAACATCGCGACCCCTAATTCGGCCTCGGACACGGGAGGTATCGCCACTTCGTCTGCCGGCACCTGGCTTGGTGCTACCATCCGCGGTGGGACCCACTCCTCCCTCGCAGGGAAGAGGGAACTGACCACTCGGCCCAGAAGATTCGGCTCGAGAGTTCTGGTGAGGGGAGGCGCCCATGGCTTGAGTTTCTGACTCACAGTCTTGTACGGGCGCCCCCACGGGTCTCGGTCGAGGCTCTCGAGCCACTCCCTCCAGGCCTCCTCCTTAGCGGCCTTGATCGCCGAGCTAAGGGCCTCACGGGCGGCCCTATACGCGGCGTGCAGCTGTTCTTCTCGGGCGAGGTCTCTGACAGCCCGCCTTCGGCTGCGGGTGTACTGCCTCTGGGCCGCGTAACTTGCGGTACGCAGCCCGGCTAGGTGGGGACGCCACCAGTACACCTGCCTCCGGGGCGGAATAGGCCTCGCCCTCTGCATCGCCGCGTCGCAGACACGAGTCAGAGCTCCAGCGAGGCGCTCACATCTCGTGTCCACGTCCAGGCCGCTGTCATCAGCAGCCCACCGCTCGACGATAGCCGCCTCTTTGGCCAGCTCGCGGTCTAATGTTCCGAGTCGCCACCGCGGACCTTCCCCTGCCAAGGGGCGGTCGAGTTCCACACGAGCCGCCGAGGCGGGGGAGACGATGTCGAACCGGATGTAGCGATGGTCCGACGCGGTCTCCAACCCCCTGACGACCCGCCAGTTGTTGATACGACGGGCCAGGACAGAACTGGCGAACGAAAGATCGACAATCGATCTGCCCTGAGCCCGCACTAGAGTGTGGACCACCCCCTGGTTCAGTAGCACCAAGCCTTGGGACACCGCCCACTCCATGACCATCTCCCCCCGGTCATCAGTCTCCGGAGATCCCCACGCCCGAGAATGAGCGTTGAAATCCCCGGCCACCACAGCTGGGGTGGGGTGCACTTCGACCAGCAGAGCCCCGACCTCAAGGAGCAACTGCTCGAACTCGGCGAGGCTTCTACTAGGGGGACAGTACACCCCGACCACTGCAGCGCCACCCAGCGTGACGAGTACGCACCCACGACCCCTCCGCACTATGTCGAAGGGTGGGGCGGCTCGCTGGGCGACGATAGCCACCAAGCCGTTTTGGTCGCTGGCCCAGTTCGGGCTTTCGCGAACGTAGTACGGCTCGGCGACTACTGCCACTGTCGTCTGCCACTGCGCCATGGATTGGGCCAGAAGGTCCTGGGCATCGGCGCAGTGGTTGACGTTGGCCTGCAGTATGGAGATGGAGTGTGCCATTACGATTGGGCGGTGTCCATCGCCTCCTCATGTTGCGGCAGGGTGGGGGATGTTTTGGGTGCCGTCCCACCTGCTGCTCCGCCTTTTCTTGAGGCCGCCTTCTTACCGGAGGCCGCCTTACACTCTCTGGACCCCAGCCGATGAGCGGACGCCTTCCCCGCCGCCGCACAGACGGGGCAACCGGGCTCCGCGGAGCAGGTGGCCGACTTGTGGCCGGCCTGCCCACAACGGAAGCAGAGCGCACTGCGGTCAATGTCCGCAGTGCACTTGGCCCCAACGTGCCCCGGCTCCAGGCAGCGGAAGCACCGCGCCGGTCTCGGCTCCAAGGTGGTCAGCCTGACCACTGACCACCCGACGAGTACCCGACGGCCGTCCGTCAGCCTCTTGGCAGCCTCGATCGGGCACCGCAGCCATGCAGTGCCTTGGCGACCCCGTGGGCGTTGGATGTCGCCCACCTTAATTGAGGCGGCTGAGCAGCCTCCCTCCGCTGCCAACGATGTCGCCACCATTTCCTTAGAGGCCGAGTCGCTCAAGCCAGAGATGCGCAGCTCCACACACCTCTCCGGCCTGGCGACACGGACCTCCTCCAGCACCTCTCTCAATTTGGCGGCCAGGTTGTCCGCCTTCCGGGCACGGTCCTCACCCGCCACCTCCATGATGCGACCCCCGGTTGCCGCCTCACGGAACCGGAGGCCATCTATGCCCAGGGCCTTGAGGTCTATGGCCCCTTCGGCCCTGGACAACACGTCGCGGTACGTGATCCCTTGCTCCAATGCGCCCGGCTGCAGCGTGACGGTGACCGCTGCAGTTGTCGGAGCGCGCAGTTTGCGCTGCTTGCGGGCACCACGCTTACGCTTCTTATCCACCGAAGTGGTCGGGGGAGATGTCGCTGGGGCCGACCTCGCCACCTTTGGCCGCGCTGCCACCTTATTCCATGCGGCCATTGGGGCCGCAGCGGGGACCGACATGGCCGCCGAAGGCGACTCAGTGGCGGGCGTCCTCTGGCGGGCAGCTTCCGCCTCTTTGGCTGCGGCTGACTTCTTCTTCGCGCGAGCCTTCTTCTTTGCCTTCCTCTCCACTCTGGGCTCGTCAGGGCCTGCTCCTACCTCCATCTGCTCATCTGGCAGACGAGCAGAGTGGGGCGGGGGGGAAGATGGAAGAGGCGGGAGCTCCAGAGCGGGCTCTTCAACACTTGCGGATCGAGCCGCCGCTCGTTTATCCGCCTGCAGAGGTGGGCGGATGCGGGTCTCGGGCAGCAGCCGGTCCGCAATCCCCGCAAGCCGCGCGTCAATGAGGAACGCGATTTCGTCGCGTCCCATCGGGGGTGGTGCAGACTGCGCCTGCTGCTGCCAGGCCCGCATTTCCGCCCGCACAGCGGCCAGCTCTGCCTGGAGCTGGGCCACCTCCTCAGATTCTGTGCGAGACCTGAGCACACGCACGTGCTGGAGGATAGTTTCGCAGGCCAGCTTCAGGTCCCGCACGTACTGCCCCTTTAGATTGGAGCTTTTGGTGGCGATGGTTTGCACCATCCCCACCGCCGCCTCAATGGCACCCGATAACTGCTCCGAGCTGAGGGGCTCAGAAGCTGCTGGTGGCTCTACCGCATTGGGCTGTCGGCTGGGCCCAGGCTGTGGGCTAGGGGTAGGGGTCTCTCTTAGGTAGAGAGACCTCTGCCGCATCCTCTGCAGGTCGTCGGCCATCTCTTCCTCCCTCCGCAGTTCCAGCTCCCGCTGCTTGGCCGCGTTCAGTTCGGCCTGGGCTTGCGCCAAGCCTGCGAATTCGCCCGTCGTTATCGGGCGACCGCGGGGCTTCTTGGGTGTATGTGACACCTTTTCCACCTCTGGGACCCGCTTTCTCCAGAAACGTCCCAGCGGGGAAGACGAGCGTGAGCCCTCTGGACTGGACACGTCCAGACGGTCCAGCACTACCACCGCCTCTGGGAGAGAGCCGAGAGGCCTCGTGTCCTCCGTCCCAACCTCCATCTCTTCCTGGCGTCCACGCGCCTGTCGCTCGGGAGCTTGGTCCCGGCACGACTCACTATCGCAACCAATGTTAGACATTGTCCTGAAAAGGACAGTATCGAAAACAAGTCAACCTCGAATGCCGCAAGATAAGTTATCAAGATTTAGTCACCCAACGTGCCACTCCGTTACGGTGGTCACGTTGGGGTCCAGGGCACACGACGGGGACGTACTTGATAACTCTTGGGGCGTGCCCCGCCCCAGGTTTTTTTTTTTTTTTTTTTTTTTTTTTTTTTTTTTTTTTTACGTGGTGGAATGCATTTACGCACTTCGCTCACCCCCCGCGGGGGCAGGGGGCTCGCTTCGTGTGGGACTCCTGACCGAAGCCAGACTACCCACTAAACCACCACGGTGTTCCTCCTTCGCCCAATCCGAGCCACGGGATAGAATGCTCACCGCGACTCGGCTAGGAACGCCCGCCCTGTTCGGCGGGCTCACTTCTCGGGGCCCCACCATCCCGGCCATCATGCCGATATGGTGGGGCCCGTCCTCCTCTTAAGAATGCGCCCCAGGAACACGTAGGGGCGCATTCCGCCACATTAGCATTGGGGCAGCGGGTCCCCCGACCCACCGCCCGTGGCTCCTCTCAGTTGGGGACGCGGGCAAATTGTGCTCGCCGGCGTCCCCTCGCCGGGGGCCTGCGGGGCGGGAGAGTGCGTCCAGCTCGCTCCCGCTCCCGCAAGGCCTCTCTCTTGGCCGCCATCACCTCGCTAGCATACGAGGCGACGGCGGCCCAACACTGTTCGCTGTCGGCCATAGCCGGAATTATGGCCGCCAGCGAGAGGTCCTCACCAACAATGTTCGTGAGGGCCGTCCTTTGTCCGTCCCATGCCTCACACACGGCCAATGTATGGTGTGCCGTGTCAGGGTCGCCGCTGGTGCAGTTTTGGCACCGGGGCTCCGATTCCACCCCCACCACCTCCCACAGGTACTTGGCGAAGCAGCCATGACCCGTGAGAAGTTGAGTGAGGTGATATGTTGGAGCCCCATGACCCCTCTCCACCCACTCACGCAGGACAGGCCGAACGGCCCCCACGAGCAGTGTGCTGCTTCTTGTCGAAGCCAACCTTTCGGCCCATTGCCGGAAGAGATCGTCGCGAGCCGCCTGTCTCCAGCGATCGATCTCCTCCGGAGCTGGCCGACCTCCAGCAACTCGCCGCATCAGCGCGCCCTCCTCGTACACCCTCTTAAGGACGCCAGCCTCGAGATCCCAAGGGATACTTCCCGCAATCAAGCACGCCGCCTCGTAGGAGACGGTGTGGTACGCCCGTGCAGCCCTCTGCGCGATGGCGCGCTGCGGACGTCGCAGCAGCGCTACATTTGCTGGCCCCGCCCCAGGTTAGGTTAGGTTAGGTTAGGTTAGGTTAGGTTAGGTTAGGTTAGGTTAGGTTAGGTTTTTTTTTTTTTTTTTTTTTTTTTTTTTTTTTTTTTTTTTTTTCCTAGTTTCTCCGATGTTTATATTTCGGAGTTCTTGCTAAGCTAATCCTTTCATTCCAGTTCTCGCTTGTGCTGCTGCTCGTACTTTCATGCTTCATACTGTTTCTTTCTTTTATTCAACCTTTCATACCAAAGCAAAATTGTTTGCTTCTATTCTATTCTCTAGCTAATATTTATTTCTACTTTATTTCTTATTCTATTAACACGGGTAATAATTTTACACATTTACATTTTCTTTATTTCCATCGTTCTTGTTTGGATATTGGGATAGGGTCACTTGTTTATTTATTTGCTTCCTTTAACACATTCTAATCTTACGCTAATAATTTGCTCTATTCTACGTACATTCTCTGCTTACTTAGTTTTATATTTATTTTACATTTTCTGTATGTTCTTATTGCTATTATGTTTACACTTATTCTTACTAAATATGTACGATAACCTTAGGTTATCCTAATATTAATAACTTAATCTACCCTATTTCTATGGTTTGCCGATTTTACAATTTCGATACAGAATTCTAAAAACTGTGGTCTACTTTTTTTGCAACTTATTAGCTGACTAAGGTTTTCTAATGTGACCCGTGTTTCTAGCCTTTGTTCCAGGTTGAATCGCTGTACTGCGTAGATGGGGCATTCCGCTATCAAGTGGGGAACGTCTTCGGGCTGATCCGGATCGCAGGCACACGATGGATCCTCCTTGCACTTGAACCTTGCCAAGTACTCGGAGAATCCACCGTGCCCCGTCAGTAACTGCGTTGTGTGTTTTGTGGGCTCGAACTTCTTGATAGTGGTATATGCCTCCCCCGCGCTCGGAAAGAAGAGCCTTGTGACTGAGGCGGTTTCACCCGACACGTACCTCCGGTTCCACTCGCCGAGCGAATCCTTACGGATTTTCCGCTTAACGAATGAGACCGGACACAGGTCGTAGTCGGGTGCCCGCCTCAGCCTCAAGGCTGCCTCTTTAGCCAGTTGGTCAGCCCTCTCGTTTCCCTCCAACCCCGCGTGTGCCTTTATCCAAAACAACTTCACATGTTTATCCTGGTGAAAAGATGCTCTCAGGTTTTTCCTTGATTGCACTGCTAAGGGGTGGAGACAATCGGGATTCGTGACCGTCTGTAGTGCCGCAGTTGAGTCGCTGTAAATTCCAAAAGAGGCCGGCTGGTGCTTGAGGATGACCCTTGTTGCTTCGCATATGGCCAAGAGTTCCGCCTGGTAGACAGTGCAATAGGATGGCAAAGCAAGTTTGAGGGCCTTGGTTTCGGCCCCGTTCCTCCACATGGACAGTGCAGCTCCCACCTTGCCCTCAATCTTGCTGCCATCTGTATAAATTTGCATAGTGATGTCCCGGGTATCGTTCACTTGCTCGATGGTCTCCAGGCTATGGAACTCCAGACGCATATGTTCCGCAGGGTGAGGGTTTTCCATGTCCGATGCCATTCGCTCGATCTCTCTCCCCCCCAAATCCGGGATGGGATCCCCCCTCCTGACCCTATACAATAGGGCTGCTTCGCGAACGCGAATATCAAGAGGCAGTATCCCCGCCAGGAGTACTGCCGAGTGGAGGGAGACCGTGCGATAGGCTTTGCAGATTTTTTGCGCGAAGCCTCGCTGGATAAAGTTCAGCCTCTTCTGGACTCCCAGCTTCCCAACCGCCGGCGCCCACGCGCTGGCTGCATATAACACTATCGGCTCGACTGTTGCAGTGTATATTGTATGGATCACCTCCGGGTGTAGACCCCAACTAGTCTTAGCCGCCCTGGTCAGTTGTTTGTAGATTGCGGTGACTTTTTTGCATGTGTTATCGATATGCTTATTGAAAGTTAAATTGCTGTCAATCGTGAGGCCAAGGATCTTAACCTCCTCCGACGTGCCAATGCCTATCCCGCCCATGCTCAGACGTGGTGTATCATATTTGAGCTTTCTTGTCATGACCATTGCATTGGTCTTATGAGGTGCAAATTTAAGCTTATTTGCTTCTCCCCACTTCTGAACATGGTCAAGAGTGGCATTGGCACGTCGCTCTATCTCAGCAGCTGTGTCACCGTGAAAGACCAAGACGACGTCATCCGCGAATGCTTGGACATAATTACCCCTATCCTCAAGACTTTGCAGCAACGGGTCCAGCAGGAGATTCCAGAGGATTGGCCCACCAATTGAGCCCTGGACGCAACCCTTTTTCGTGCTTTTGCTATATTCCTTACCGGCGTACCTCACCCGAACCTGTCTATCTTCCAGGTAGCTGTTTATCAGTCTTCTTAGGCCCTCCGGACACATCTCCTCCACGAGTCGGACTTTGATCGCCGGCCACCAGGCGCTGTCGAAGGCGCCCTCTATATCCAGGGAGACCAGCACCACAATCTGCTTGTCATCAAGCTTTGATCTTATGTGCTGGACCAGGGTATACAGGGCGTCCTCACAGCTCCTTTGTGGCATGAACCCGTATTGGCGGGCGCTGATATTTGGGTGAAGATGGTGCCGCAGTCTTGCCATTATCATCTTTTCAAATATCTTGCCCATGACTGGGAGCAGTCCTATGGGCCTATATGATTTGGGAAGACTATAGCTATCACGGCCTGGTTTGCGAAGCGCGATGACAGTTGCCTCTTTCCAGATGTTCGGAAAGTGGTGAAGTTTTAGGCATTTGTTTGCCATGGTAAGGAACAGCTGGGGTTCGTTTCTGATGGCGTGGCCGCAGATGTCAGCCGTGAAGCCATCGGCCCCTGGTGCCTTCTTGGAGTTAAAGGATTTTGCCGCCATTTCAAGTTCGAAGAGAGTGAACGGAGGGTCCCACTGCTCCGCGCGGGGCTCCCAGTCCAGCTCTCTCGCTCTTTCCCTCAAACGGGCCTGTTCTGCCGTATCCTCATCCTCCAAGTCTTCCGGGTAGAACACATCGGCCAGGAGCCTCACGGACTGTTCCGCATTCATAGCCACGCCATTAAGTTCCAGGAGTATGTCCTCTGCTCTCCTGGCAGTTCTGCCAATCACCCTGTAAATCCCGTCCCACATCCCTTCCTTGTCCTGTTTACAGCAAAACTCTTTCCAGCTGGCGATTTGGGCTTTTTTGGCCTCAATTTCATACGTTTCTTTAATTTGCAGGTACTCTCTAAGGACTCTCTCGCGTCGGGCCGGTGCAGCGACTTTAATTCTACGCCTTTTAGTGGTGACCTCCCTTTTTAGTGTGGCCAGTTCCTCGGACCACCACGGAATTCTTATCTTTTGGTCAGCGCTTTTTGTTGGTATTGAAGTAGTGCAGGCTTTTGTGACTAGATCCGTATACCTAACTACGGTGTTTTCAAGTTGTGCCTTGTCCCTGATGTTTTCCACTTCTGTTACCGTTAGGCGGTCTTCAGTTTTTAGTCTATTCAATTCACTGTGGAACTGATCCCAGTTTGCTTTTTTAGTGTTGAATAGCCTTGTTGTACGCTTTATATCCGTGCCTCGTGACCTTTGTAACTTAATTCCAAAAGTGATTCCTTTGTGGTCCGAGCTCGTGAGGTTCTCCTCCACTCTCCAATTCACTACCAGGTCTAATGCGTTGGCCGAGCAGGTGGTAACGTCCACATGGCTCTGGAAACGCTGGCCACCCCTTACTGTGTCAAACGTCGGGGTGTCTCCCTCGTTTAGTACGCAGAGGCCCAGTTCATCCAGCATCTCCATAAATTCCGTACCCCGCTCGTCCTCTTCTACGCTGCCCCACCATGTGTTCCAGGCATTCGCGTCCCCCCCAATGATTTTCATCCCCAATCCAGGTGTCTCAATTACGATTTTGAGTTCGCGGATGTATGGGCCTATGGGGCGACTTGGCTCGAAGTAATAGGATATTAGCGTGATCCTCCATGCCTCCGTTGAGAGTCCCACCACCACGATGTGGTCGGTGGTGAGATGGGGGTATTGCACAACATCTATGCTACCGTCAAATACAGCGATCGCTGCTTTAACAGTACCCTCCCCCCCGGCATTGTTTTGGAAGATCCGGACGCCAGCGTAGTTCCTCATTCCCCGAGCCGCACCGACATAAGGTTCCTGGATTAAGGCGACTGCAATTTTTCGTTTTGAAGCCTCCACAATGAGCTCCTCTGTTGCAAGCTTCTTTTTCTGAAGGTTGGCCTGGAACACACGGTATGCCAAGGTCTCCGTCTCCACCTTAGCAATAAGCTACGGTGGATCGCGCCAGTTCATCCCATCGCCTGCGGACAGGGCAATCTTCGCTGAAGGCGTTGTGATCGGTGCGAGCCATTTTCGCCTTGGTGCAGTTTTTACACGTCGGCGTGACGCCTAGCGTCCACAACTCGCACTTTGCCTTTAAGTGGGAGCCCCCACAATGACTGCAGGTGTCGGTCTCCTCCGTGCAGTACTTCCTGGTGTGACCATACGCCAAACACCGGGAGCACTGCACCAGAGGCGATTGGTCCACAACTCGAACCCGTTGCAGATCTACGTGTAGCGCACCCAATCCTGTTACTCTTCTCCAGATGGTTGGAGATACGGCCAGGACCAGGTGGTGAGTGTGGGGGTTCCTGGTTTTTTTCTTATATCTAACCTGAATCCGGTCATCCTCCTTCCCGAGGCCATCAAAAACGTCCCTGTTTTGCTTCCGGAGTGCGCTGAGTACCTCTTCGTCAGAATTGACACTCAACACATCTTTCAGCATCACCAATGGGTCCTTGTTCTTGATGTCCTCGACAATGAGCCGACCGGACTCAAGCCTTTCCCGCGCCTTGTCCCTATCCGCTGACGTCGGACATCCGAGGATGATTTTTCTATCCTTGGCCCGTCGGACTTTTTCAACCTTTACCCATCCTTCCTTTGCGTCCACCGCCTTTCGTACTCTCTCCAGGACCTCATCTCCCGACTCATCCTCCCTATCCGATGAGACTATAATGGAGTGAAGAGCAGGCCTGTCAGAGCCTTGCAATGGTGGTTGTTTAGCAGCCATGGACGCATAGGTGGGATTTGCTAGTGCTGCGGTGTTTTCGTGTAGTGCCGTCTGTACTGCTTTCATCACCTCGGCATTTTGGTTCAGAAGCTTTGTATGCTCTTCAATTTTTGCCGCGAGTGTGGCATACTCAGCACTGTTGTGGGCTTTGGGGTATTCGATTGGGGGCTTCTCCCTGCTACTCTCGGGTTTGGCATCGAGTTGTTTTACCAGCGCGAACAGCTTTTTCAGTGCTTGCATGACACCAGACTTAATTTCCCCTTTTAGGTTACGCGATTCCCCCAGATACTTCATCCCACTTTGCACGTACGCCTTGGCTTCCTCTGTCTTATTCTTATACGCCTTGGTGCTTATGTCTTCAGGGCTAAGGCTATGTCTGACAACAACCGCTGCAGACCCCCTCTGTCTGGAAACAGGCGAACCCAGCGCATTCACGGTCGGCTCTCCCCCGGCCACAGCCTCGCCGGTCCCCGACCCGGACGCAGCCTCATAAGGTTTAACCCCAGATTTAGCTCCCCCAGGCCCCGACCTGGACGTGACCCCACCGGGTCTGGATTCGGGAGAGGCTCCACTGACCCCCATCCCGGCCCCACCGGGTTTCAATCCAGATGTTGTATGGCCGGTCCTGACCCCAGCAGTACCTCCCGGCCTCGAACCAGACACCGACCCGCCTGCTCCGGATACCGTCGCCTTCTGAGATGCGGATTTCACCGCTCCCTCGGGTACCTGAAAAGTCTCCAGACTTCGCCTGAAGACGGACTGCTTCACCACAGTCCTTGATAGTTCCTCCTCTCCTACCCTATCCTTCTCATCAGCCTTCATCACCGGAGTCCTAGGTGTAGCCATATTATAGTCCGTTTATGGCTTATACAGTTAAAAAGTCTGGTGGTATGTAAAGGGTACCCCAGGTGCGTTTGTGTAGAGTTAGTGTGTTTTGTATAGTTTCGTGTGGTGTGTTGTGTGCAAGTAGGTGGTGCGATGTTGCGTGTGTTGTGTATGTTGGGTGGTTGATTGCTGTATGTGTGCGTGTGTGGTTATGTGTGATGTGAACGCAGTTCTGACTGTTGCTGCGCGGCGTCTGATCAATATTCGATTGGTAGTTAAATAATTGCAGTAAAGATATTATATTATTTACGGCTGCTCTACTCGTTATACTGTAGCTCAGCTACACGGTCTTATGGCCAATAGGGGCCTTAGTCAGCTATAACAATATGGGTAGAATCGCTCTACCTGTCTTGGGTAGCCCTGCTACTCGTCTTATATCTAATGGCCAATAGGGCACTGGTCCTAAATTAATTACAAACTACTTATTCTAATATACAATATCGCTACAGGCGATTGTCGCTTTGAAAATTTGGGTGCGTAGACCCTGTCCCAGACTTCTAATTAAAACGATCTTCAAGCAATAAATTTGAACTCTGTGTAGAGTTACGTATTTCTTACGTATATGTGTATTTACACGGTCTGGATTACTTCAGACTGAAGTTTGATCACAATAAAATATATACAGAATTAGGACTAACTTATTATCTATTTTAACCACTAACCTAACCTAAATCGCCCTAGAATTGCATCCCAACCCAGGAGATGAGTACCCTGTAGAAATTTAAGCTATTTCGCACCGCTAGAATGGGCTCTACAGGTCAACTCTACCCGAGCTCTATGTAGAGTCCCCCTACTATAACCAGCTGATAGAGCCCCCCAAGCCCTTCAAAATGATCCCAAACTCGAAGGTCCTAGGTCCACGGGTTCGGACACAATCGGCTTACAAAGTTTTGGTCCCAGTTTGGTACCAAAACTTCAAACCGGGTTTGCTCGCGAACCAGCAGTCCGAATCTGTCGAGATTGGGCTCCCAAGAAAGGTCTCGGCGAGACCTACCCTCCGGCGTGCCTGTCGGCCCAATAGGGTGACCCCCAAAATTTGACCCCCCAATTTGGTGAGGTCAAATCCCCACCCCACTTATTCGAAGCGGAGTGAAAAACCGAGTCGCCCAGCGGAAACCGCAGTCCGCTACGACCACCCGTTGCCGAGATACACGGGTTTGCAGATTTCAAAGATGGCGGATTTTGCAAAGTTTGAACCCACGTATCTCGGGTTCCAGGCGTCCCAGCGAGCCGCGAAAAGTTCCCTGCTGGTCGGCTCGGCTTTTTCTACCACTCCTTGGTACAAAAACGGTCAAAAGATTTTGACAAAATTTTTTGTAAATTTTACCCCCTTTCCCCCAAAAAAGTGTAGGGTAGGAGAGCCGGTGTTCCCCTGATGCCCCCAGTCGAAATCCGGAGCTTCTGCGACCTCCCGCGGCGGAGCTATAGCCGTTCAAAGAATTACAAGATGGCCGCCGTGCAGCCAAGGTCAAACTTTGACCAGCTATAACTCCGGAACGGTTTGTCCCAGAGCTCCCAAAATTGATATCTGGGGTGCGCTTGATGTCCTCTATCCCCTGGGGAGGGTTTTAACCCTAAATAACAAATTTGGCCCGAATCGCAAAAAACGTGACGCAGCTTGTGAACAACACAATGCTACGTACAGTATCGAAAATCTCACTCTCGTAGGCCCATCAAGTCCGGAGATATCAAGGTTCTAAGTTATGGTACCACTGGGACCAAAAGGTTGGTTTTTACAAAAATCGTTGTTTTTATCGCTAGATTGCCCTTCTTTGGGCTCAAACAAGTGCAGGGGAGCTACCTAGACCCACCCCTGTGGTTAAAAACAACGATTTTCTACCCGTTTTAAAATAATTTAGAAAAAACACAAAAAATCTATATCTCAGCACTGGATTATCATAAAAATCTATAAAAAATCTTAAAATTAGTGTTAAATTAGAGCCTATGAGGTGATATAAACAAAAAACAAAAATATTAATTTTACGCAAAAATAATGTTAAAAATGTAAAAATTTTGAATTTTTAATTATGGTGGCCAAGATAATTATCCGAAAAATCTGTAGACTTCAGGTTCTCTTCTTCCAATGAGCGCGCAAAAAATAGCAGTTGCCGATTTTCAAAATATTCGCCCAGTCCGGAGTAATGAGGTGGCAAAGTTGGCAACTTTTAATAATAATATTAACTTTCCTATAGATGCTAAAATTTTTCTGAAAGAGTTTTCTCACTGGGGATGATGGTTTCTACCTGCCTGCAAATTTTCAGCGTTCTCCGACTGCTGGATCCGGTACCTCGTGGCCACGTGGTTGTTGTTTTTCTGGTTTTCCCGGAAAAACCAGTGGCTTCCGGGAAAAACTGACCAGCGACGCGGGTGGGGCTCCACTGCCCGCAGCCGGGGAATTTTGCAGCGAGAAAATCCGTGCACTTTTCACCAAGTTTTTGGGGAGAAACTGTATCACCACGTGGCATACAACCTCAAAACTTCACTATTTTCGTAAATAGCCACTACACGCGTATCGTCCCCTTGACGTACGATACGCCAACAAATGGGGGCCGTCAAGACGCAACTTTTGACACCACTCGCGTCGTTTTACGTGCAGAAAAACCCACTCAAAGTGATTTTTTACTGCGGAGCTCAATCGAAAACGATCCGGATCGCTACAGAGGTGAAGGGCGACTGGGTTAGGTTAGGTTAGGTTAGGTTAGGTTAGGTTAGGTTAGGTTAGGTTAGGTTAGGTTAGGTTAGGTTAGGTTCCCCTTCCCCCGAAAGCGGGTTCGTCGAAGGGAAAGGGAAAGGGGAAGAGGAGCACCCCCAAGGAGAGCGAGCCGGGGCCGCTGCCGCCTGCCCCGTCGTCAATGGACGAGGGGTGGGTGACGGTAGCCAAGCGGCCGAAAAAGAAGAAGGCTGGAGCGCCGGCTGCTGTCCAAAAGGCCAGCACGTCGGCCCGTACTGCAGCTTCCTCTGCACCCTCTTCTTCTAAGAAGAAGAGGCGAACACGCAAGAGGAAGGGACCGCGTGCACCCCGCTCTTCGGCAGTAGTGATAACGCTGCTGCCGGAGGCCTCAGAAAAGGGCGCTACGTACGCGGACGTCATCCGGGGGTTGAAGTCGCAGGTTGACCTGCAGGACTTCGACATCCCCCAGATGAATTTTAAGAAGGCGCAGACCGGTGCTACCATATTGGAGGTGGCCGGTGACTCCAGCGGTGAGAAGGCCGATAGGCTGGCGGCGCGCCTCCGGGAGGTGCTCGGCTCTGAGACGGCGAACGTATCCAGGCCAGTCAAGTGCGCAGACTTGCGCATTGCTGGTCTGGATGACTCTGTGACGAGGGAGGAGGTGGCTGACGCAGTCGCGCGCCGCGGAGGCTGCCCTCCCCTGAACGTCAAGGTCGGCGAGATTCGCCGGACGTTGAGGGGGAGTGGCACGGTGGTGGTGAGCTGCCCCGTGGAAGCGGCCATGAAAGTGTCTTCTGGGCGTCTAAAAGTGGGCTGGGTCTCTGCTCAAGTAACTCTGCTTGAGCGAAGACCCATGAGGTGCTTCCGGTGCCTGATGTCAGGACACGTCAGGTCACAGTGCACCTCACAGGACGACCGCGGTGAAATCTGCTACCGCTGCGGTCGTCCTGGCCACAAAGCCGCGGCATGCTCGGCCGACCCCCACTGCGTCATCTGCGCAGCAATGGGTGGTGGACCGAGCAACCATATTGTAGGCGGCAAAGCATGCCGCGGGACAAAGCCCAGAAAGGGCAAAAGGGCGGCCGGAAGGACCCCGGCTGCCCCAGTTCCCGTGGCAGCGACGCCCCCGCAAGGGCGAGAGGAAGCGATGGAACCGTAATGGACGGTATCCCCCTTCGCTTCCTCCAGGCGAACCTAAACAACTCCGCCCGGGCGCAGGACCTCCTCCTGCAGTCCATGACGGAGTGGGCCATTGATATGGCGATTGTTTCCGACCCGTACTTTGTCCCTCCTCACGGTCTGTGGCTGGGGGACACAGACGGGTCGGTGTGTGTTATCGCGTCTGGGACACAGCGAGTGGCGCCCCCCTCCCTCATTTCCAGGGGGAGGGGCTTCGTGGCCTGTGGGTGGGGGAGGTACATCATCATTGCGGTGTACTTCCCTCCCAGCATGAGACTGGCCGAGTTCGAGACGGCGCTGGACGTGGTGGGTGCCCTGCTGGGGCAAATCTCACCCCGTCTGGCGGTGGTCGCCGGGGACTTCAATGCCCATTCCACGGCTTGGGGTTGCCCCGCGGCCGCAGCCGACGAACGCGGCCGGTTGCTGGAAGAGTGGGCCACGACGACCGGCCTCACGATCAGTAACCGTGGGTCGGTCGACACGTTCGTGACACAGCAGGGGAAGTCCATCGTGGACATCACGTTCACGACCCCTGCCGTCGCACTGGCAGTCCGGGACTGGCGAGTCCTGGACGACGTGGAGAATCTAACGGATCATCGGTACATCCGTTACGATGTCTCCACGGGCCAGCACGTGGTGAGTCCCAGACGCGAGGGGCCGTCCGCCAAGAGGTGGGTCCTGGGGTGCATAGACCGGGAGGCGTTGAAGCTGGCGTCGATCGTCCAGTCATGGGCGACTCCTCCGGCGGAAGTAGGAGTCGAGGAGGAGGCCGAATGGTTCGGGAGCGCCGCGTCGCAAATCTGCGATGCGTGCATGCCTCGGGCCAAGCCTCGACTCCCCAACCGGAAGGTGTACTGGTGGACGCCGGAGATCGCTGAACTGCGATCTCTGTGTGTCGCGAAGCGTCGCCGGTACACCCGGTACCGCCGCAGAGCGCGGCGGGTGCCGGAGGAGGAGGCGCAGCTGTACGCCGACTACCGGTCGTGCGCTCAGTCCCTCGGGGTGGCAATAGGGGACGCGAAGGAAGCTTCGAGGGCGTCTCTATTAGCCACCCTTGACCGGGACCCCTGGGGGCGGCCCTACAAGGCGGTCAGGGCTAAGCTCCGTCCATGGGCGCCTCCGATCACGGAGTGCCTGGAGCCGAGAGTGCTGGGGGAGGTTATCTCCTGCCTGTTTCCACAGGGGGAGGAGGGGTTCGTTCCCCCGGTGATGGCTCCGGCGCGCAGAGAGGAGGTCGTGACGGAGGTGCCGCAGGTCACAACGGCGGAGTTGGCCGTGGCCGTCAGGCGGGTCCAGGAGAAAGGTGTGAAGGCTCCTGGACCCGATGGAGTTCCCGGACGCGTTTTGGTGGTCGCGCTCCGGGAGCTCGAGGAGCGGTTCTGCGGGCTGATGAGTGCGTGCCTGCAAACTGGGCAATACCCGGTCCGGTGGAAGACGGGCAGGCTCGTACTCATCAAGAAGGAGGGACGGCCCGCGGAATCGCCCTCGGCGTACCGACCGATAGTGCTGCTGGACGAGGCGGGTAAGCTCTTTGAGAGAGTGTTGTTCGCTCGCATCGTCCGGCACCTCGAGGATGGAGGTCGCGGCCTGTCCGACTACCAATATGGTTTTCGGCCACGTCGCTCGACCGTCGACGCCGTCCTTCGGGTGAAGGCGCTGGCGCAAGAGGAGGTCCGCAAGGGCGGGGTGTTATTGGCGGTGTCACTGGACATCGCCAATGCGTTCAATACCCTGCCCTGGGAGTGCATACGGGAGGCGCTCAAATACCATGATGTGCCTCCCTACCTCCGCAGGATTGTCGGCGCCTACCTATCGGAGCGGTACGTGGAGTACCCAGGAGAGGGTGGCAGCCTTCACAGGTGGGCCATGTGCCGCGGTGTTCCGCAGGGGTCAGTGTTGGGGCCCCTCTTGTGGAACATCGGGTACGACTGGGTACTCCGAGGAGCTCGCCTCCCGGGCGCCAACGTGACCTGCTACGCAGACGACACGTTGGTTACTGCCCGGGGGGCGACCTATGAGGACGCCGCGCGCCTCGCCACTGCGTCGGTGGCTATGGTCGTGCGGCGAATAACGATGCTGGGACTCGAGGTGGCGCTCAACAAGTCGGAGGCCATTTGTTTCCATGGCCCTCGGCGAGCGCCACCGGCGGACTCCCACATCGTAGTGAGTGGCACCCGGATCGAGGTCAAGTCTGAAATGAGGTACCTTGGGCTTGTCCTCGATCCAAGATGGAGCTTCCGCGCTCATTTCAACCGCCTGGTCCCCCGTCTGCTCGGCACGGCCGCCGCCCTTCGGCGGCTGATGCCGAACCTAGGGGGACCCCAGACGAGCAGCCGCCTCCTGTACATGGGAGTGGTGCGGTCGATGGCCCTATACGGGGCCCCCGTGTGGGTCGAAGCCCTGACGGCACACAACATCGCCCTCTTGCGACGTCCGCAGAGGGTGATGGCCGCCGGGGCGATAAGAGGATACCGCACCATCTCATTCGAGGCGGCTTGCGTTATGGCGGGCTCCCCTCCGTGGGAGCTGGAGGCCGGTGTCCTCGCGTCAGTGTATCATTGGCGCGAGGAGGCCCGGAGCCGGGGTGAATTCCCGGCACCTTCGGAGGTGGGAGAGCGGAGGCTCCATGTGAGACGGTTCATGCTCCGGGAGTGGGAGCGGCGGCTGGCCAATCCCACGGCTGGCAGCAGGACCGTCGAGGCGATCCGTCCGGTCCTAAGAGACTGGATGGACAGATCGCGGGGGTCGGTAACGTTCCGCATGGCGCAGGTCCTTTCGGGGCATGGATGCTTCGGAAGCTACCTGTGCCGGGTGGGACGAGAGCCGACCAGTGGGTGCCACCACTGTGGCGGCGTTGATGACACGGCGCAGCACACCCTAGAGGAGTGCCCCGCGTGGGCTGGGGAGCGCCGTGCTCTCATCGCCGAAGTGGGGACGGACCTCTCGCTGCCGGCCGTAGTTCTGTCTATGGTCGACGGCGGCGATGAGGCGTGGGCAGCGGTTCAGACCTTCTGCGAGACGGTTATCTCGCGGAAGGAGGCGGCGGAGAGGGAGAGGGAATGTGACCCCCTTTCCCTCCCACAGCGCCGCAAGAGAACCGGGGCTCGGAGGAGGCGGTACCACCAACTCCTCCCCCCCTAACCGGGCCGGGCAGTAGACGCGGGGGCGTCTGCTGCCCTTACATAGGCCTCGAGGTTGAAGGCGCACGTCGTGTCGCGTGTGCCTTGCCTAGGCGGGTGGCAGAAGGACTCCTCTTCTGCCGCACCAGAGACGGGCCTGCCGCCGAACAGTGGCAGGCGACCCACACGACGATGGCGGAAGATGTTGTTCCCGCCATCGTCGATATGTGGTGAAGACGGACACCGTGGTGGTTTAGTGGGTAGTCTGGCCTCCCTCAGAGGCTAGGAGTCCCACACGAAGCCCACCCCCTGCCCCCGCGGGGGGTGAGCGAAGTGCCTAAACGCATTCCACCACGAAAAAAAAAAAAAAAAAAAAAAAAAAAAAAAAAAAAAAAAAGGTTAGGTTAGGTTGTTAGGTTAGGTTAGGTTAGGTTAGGTTAGGTTGGGGCACGCCCCAAGAGCTTTCCAGTACGTCCCCGTCGTGTGCCCTGGACCCCAACGTGACCACCGTAACGGAGTGGCACGTTGGGTGACCGAATCTGGAACAGCGAATGGGGCACGCCCCAAGAGCTTTCCAGTACGTCCCCGTCGTGTGCCCTGGACCCCAACGTGACCACCGTAACGGAGTGGCACGTTGGGTGACCGAATCTGGAACAGCGAATCTTGCGGCAAGTAGTAATACTGTTTATTGGTGTCCTCTGTTCGTATCGGCACTGTCCTTTTTAGGACGATGTCGAGCACTGGCAGAGAGGATGAGTCGTGTCGGGACCAAGCTCCCGAGCGACAGGCGCGTGAGCGCAAGGAGAAGACGGCAGTGTCTTGCCGGGACCAAGTTCCCGAAGGACAGACCCGTCGATGCTCGGTGAGGCTGACGAGGTTGTCGAGGCCTCCTACACCTGCGCCTTCCATGGCGGGATCCGACATGGATGTCGGTGCGTCATCGTCTCGCGAAAGCAGCGCTGCTCGCAAGAGACAGCGCGGCGAGGAGGAGACCGAGTCCCCGGTCCTCCAGGGTTCGGCTGCGCCGACCGCGTCCGCGCGGTCACCCCGCGCAAAACGTCTGGCCGTCGAGGAGTTGGAAGTATTCCAATTTCCGGGCGCGGTGGCAGGGTCGCGATCGTCTTCTGTGGCATCGCGATCCTCTAGGAGGATGGCAGCGGACCCTGCATGGCAGAAACTGCCCACCGATGAGCTGGCAGCTAAGGTCCGCAGCAATATGGACATTGTGCTGGAGGTTGCCAGCAAATCCAAAAACCTGAAGGGTGGCTTCATAAAGGCCCTCAGGGACGCGGCATTTGACGTCATTGATGTCGTAGCCGTGCTTGAGGGCCGTAACGTCAATGACGAGGTGGCCACCCTTCGGGCGGAGGTGGAGAGGCTCCGGATAGAGGTCCGTTTCCTCCGGGAGGAGAAGGCAGCGGCGAAACAAGCCGCTGTGGCTCCACTGGAAGAGATGTCGCGGACCATTATGGACCGCGTGCTGTCCGCGGTGGACGCGAGGTGGGCGGGCTTGGAGCCCAGACTCCTGCCGGAGCCACGCCTCCGCCCGCCCCTAGCTTCTGACGCCAGGCGCAAGGCCGACCCGAAGCCCGGTCCATCGGCTCTCCCGCAGCCGTCACCATCGGCTCCCTCTAAGCCATCACCGCCGCCCCTTCCCCCGCAAGCGGGGTCATCGAAGGGAAAGGGAAAGGGGAAGAAGAGCACCCCTAAGGAGAGCGAGCCCAGGCCGCTACCACCTGCACCGTCGTCAATGGACGAGGGGTGGACGACGGTAGCCAAGAGGCCGAAGACGAAGAAGCCTCGAGCGACAGCTGCTGTCCAAGAGGCCAGCACGTTGGCCCGGACTGCAGCTTCCTCTGCACCCTCTTCCTCTAAGAAGAAGAGGCGTACACGCAGGAGGAAGGGACCGCGTGTGCCCCGCTCTTCGGCAGTAGTGATAACGCTGCTGCCGGAAGCCTCAGAAAGGGGCACTACGTACGCGGACGTCATGCGGGGGTTGAAGTCGCAGGTTGACCTGCAAGACTTTAACATCCCCCGTATGAATTTTAAAAGGGCGCAGACCGGTGCCACCATTTTGGAGGTGGTCGATGACTCCAGCGGGGAGAGGGCCGACAGGCTAGCGGCGCGTCTCCGTGAGGTGCTCGGCTCCGAGACGGCGAACGTGTCCAGGCCGGTCAAGTGCGCGGACTTGCGCATTACCGGTCTGGACGACTCTGTTACGAGGGAGGAGGTAGCTGACGCAGTTGCGCGCCGTGGCAGCTGCCCTCCCTTGAACGTCAAGGTCGGCGAGATTCGCCGGACGTTGAGAGGGAGCGGCACGGTGGTGGTAAGCTGCCCCGTGGAAGCGGCCAAAAAATTGTCCTCTGGGCGTCTGATAGTGGGCTGGGTCTCTGCCCAAGTAACTCTGCTTGAGCGGAGACCCATGAGGTGCTTTCAGTGCCTGATGTCAGGACACGTCAGGTCACAGTGCACCTCACAGGACGACCGCGGTGAAATCTGCTACCGCTGCGGTCGTCCTGGCCACAAAGCCGCAGCTTGCTCGGCCGACCCCAACTGCGTCATCTGCGCAGCAATGGGTGGGGGACCGAGCAACCACATTTTAGGCGGCAAAGCATGCCGCGGGACAAAGCCCAGTAAGGGCAAAAAGGCAGCCGGAAGGACCCCGGCTGCCCCAGTTCCCGTGGCAGCGACGCCCCCGCAAGGGCGAGAGGAAGCGATGGAACCGTAATGGACGGTCTCCCCCATCGCTTCCTCCAGGCGAATCTGAACCACTCTGCCCGGGCGCAGGACCTCCTCCTGCAGTCCATGGCGGAGTGGTCCATTGATGTGGCGATAGTATCCGACCCGTACTTTGTCCCTCCTCACAGTCTGTGGCTGGGGGACACGGACGGGTCGGTGTGTGTTATCGCGTCTGGGACACAGCGAGTGGCACCTCCCTCCCTCATTTCCAGGGGGAGGGGCTTCGTGGCCTGTGGGTGGGGGAGGTACATCATCATTGCGGTGTACTTCCCTCCCAGCATGAGACTGGCCGAGTTCGAGACGGCGCTGGACGTGATGGGTGCCCTGCTGGGGCAAATCTCACCCCGTCTGGCGGTGGTCGCCGGGGACTTCAATGCCAAATCCACGGCTTGGGGTTGCCCCGCGGCCGCTGTCGAAGAGCGCGGCCAGTTGCTGGAGGAGTGGGCCACGACGACCGGCCTGACGATCAGTAATCGTGGGTCGGTCGACACGTTTGTGACACAGCAGGGGAAGTCCATCGTGGACATCACGTTCACGACCCCTGCCGTCGCACTGGCAGTCCGGGACTGGCGAGTCCTGGATGACGTGGAGAATCTAACGGATCATCGGTACATCCGTTACGATATCTCCACGGGCCAGCACGTGGTGAGTCCCAGACGCGAGGGGCCGTCCGCCAAGAGGTGGGTCCTGGGGCGCATAGACCGGGAGGCGTTGGAGCTGGCGTCGATCGTCCAGTCGTGGGCGACTCCTTCGGTGGAAGTAGGAGTCGAGGAGGAGGCCGAATGGTTCGCGAGCGCCGCGTCGCAAATCTGTGACGCGTGCATGCCTCGGGCCAAGCCTCGACTCCCCAACCGGAAGGTGTACTGGTGGACGCCGGAGATCGCTGAACTGCGATCTCTGTGCGTCGCGAAACGTCGCCGGTACACCCGGTACCGCCGCAGAGCGCGGCGGGTGCCGGAGGAGGAGGCGCAGCTGTACGCCGACTACCGGTCGTGCGCTCAGTCCCTCGGGGTGGCAATAGGGGACGCGAAGGAAGCTTCGAGGGCGTCTCTTTTAGCCACCCTTGACCGGGACCCCTGGGGGCGGCCCTACAAGATGGTCAGGGCTAAGCTCCGCCCATGGGCACCTCCGATCACGGAGTGCCTGGAGCCGAGAGTGCTGGGGGAGGTTATCTCCTCTCTATTTCCACAGAGGGAGGAGGGGTTCGTTCCCCCAGTGATGGCTCCGGCACGCAGAGAGGAGGTCACGACGGAGGTGCCGCAGGTCACAACGGCGGAGTTGGCCGTGGCCGTCAGACGGGTCCAGGAAAAAGGTGCGAGGGCTCCTGGACCCGATGGAGTTCCCGGACGCGTTTTGGTGGTCGCACTCCGGGAGCTCGAGGAGCGGTTCTGCGGGCTGATGAGTGCGTGCCTGCAAACTGGGCAATACCCGGTCCGGTGGAAGACGGGCAGACTCGTACTCATCAAGAAGGAGGGACGACCCGCGGAATCGCCCTCGGCGTACCGACCGATAGTGCTGCTGGACGAGGCGGGCAAGCTCTTTGAGAGAGTGTTGTTCGCTCGCATCGTCCGGCACCTCGAGGATGGAGGTCGCGGCCTGTCCGACTACCAGTATGGTTTTCGGCCACGTCGCTCGACCGTCGACGCCGTCCTTCGGGTGAAGGCGCTGGCGCAAGAGGAGGTTCGTAAGGGCGGGGTGTTAATGGCGGTGTCGCTGGACATCGCCAATGCGTTCAATACCCTGCCCTGGGAGTGCATACGGGAGGCGCTCAAATACCATGACGTGCCTCCCTACCTCTACAGGGTCGTTGGCGCCTACCTATCGGAGCGGTACGTGGAGTACCCAGGAGAGGATGGCAGCCTTCACAGGTGGGCCATGTGCCGCGGTGTTCCGCAGGGGTCAGTGTTAGGGCCCCTCTTGTGGAACATCGGGTACGACTGGGTACTCCGAGGAGCTCGCCTCCCGGGCGTCAACGTGACCTGCTACGCAGACGACACGTTGGTTACTGCCCGGGGGGCGACCTATGGGGACGCCGCGCGCCTCGCCACAGCGTCGGTGGCCATGGTCGTGCGGCGAATAACGATGCTGGGACTCGGGGTGGCGCTCAACAAGTCGGAGGCCATTTGTTTCCATGGCCCTCGGCGAGCGCCACCGGCGGACTCCCACATCGTAGTGAGTGGCACCCGGATCGAGGTCAAGTCTGAAATGAGGTACCTTGGGCTTGTCCTCGATCCACGATGGAGCTTCCGCGCTCATTTTAACCGCCTGGTCCCCCGTCTGATCGGCACGGCTGCTGCCCTTCGGCGGCTGATGCCGAACCTAGGGGGACCCCAGACGAGCAGCCGCCTCCTTTACTTGGGAGTGGTGCGGTCGATGGCCCTATACGGGGCCCCTGTGTGGGTCGACGCCCTGACGGTACGCAACATTGCCCTCTTGCGACGTCCGCAGAGGGTGATGGCCGTCGGGGCGGTAAGAGGATACCGCACCATCTCATTCGAGGCGGCTTGCGCAATGGCGGGCTCTCCTCCGTGGGAGCTGGAGGCCGGAGTCCTCGCGCTAGTGTATCATTGGCGCGAGGAGGCCCGGAGCCGGGGCGAGTTCCCGGCACCTTCGGAGGTGGGAGAGCGGAGGCTCCTGGTGAGACGGTCCATGCTCCTGGAGTGGGAGCGGCGGCTGGCCAATCCCACGGCTGGCAGAAGGACCGTCGAGGCGATCCGTCCTGTCCTCAGAGACTGGATGGACAGATCGCGGGGGTCGGTAACGTTCCGCATGGCGCAGGTCCTTTCGGGGCATGGATGCTTCGGAAGCTACCTGTGCCGAGTGGGACGAGAGCCGACCAGTGGGTGCCACCACTGTGGCGGCGATGATGACACGGCGCAGCACACCCTAGAGGAGTGCCCCGCGTGGGCTGGGGAGCGCCGTGCTCTCATCGCCGAAGTGGGGACGGACCTCTCGCTGCCGGCCGTAGTTCTGTCTATGGTCGACGGCGGCGATGAGGCGTGGGCAGCGGTTCAGACCTTCTGCGAGACGGTTATCTCGCAGAAGGAGGCGGCGGAGAGGGAGAGGGAATGTGACCCCCTTTCCCTCCCACAGCGCCGCAAGAGAACCGGGGCTCGGAGGAGGCGGTACCACCAACTCCTCCCCCCCTAACCGGGCCGGGCAGTAGACGCGGGGGCGTCTGCTGCCCTTACATAGGCCTCGAGGTTGAAGGCGCACGTCGTGTCGCGTGTGCCTTGCCTAGGCGGGTGGCAGAAGGACTCCTCTTCTGCCGCACCAGAGATGGGCCTGCCGTAGATCAGCGGCGGGCGACCCACACGACGATGGCGGAAGATGTTGTTCCCGCCATCGTCGATATGTGGTGACGACGGACACCGTGGTGGTTTAGTGGGTAGTCTGGCCTCCTTCGAGGCTAGGAGTCCCACACGAAGCCCGCTCCCTGCCCCCGTGGGGGGTGAGCGAAGTGCTTAAAAGCATTCCACCACGTAAAAAAAAAAAAAAAAAAAAAAAGGTTAGGTTAGGTTTTTTTTTTTTTTTTTTTTTTTTTTTTTTTTATTATTTAGTATTTTATTATCTCCATGAATCCCAGGATCCATGATTTTATTAGATTAGTTTTATTGATATGATTAGCGTTTTTTTCTTTTTACTATAGCCTTTAGCTCGGCTTCATCACAGCGTCGTGATAGATTTATTGATGAATGATTTGCATTATGGATGAGTGGATGATTACTTGATTGGTTTTATGAGTGACTTAGTGTGGGTGAATGGAGGGTTAATTGGTTGGATATGGATGGTTGATGAGTGATTTAGATTTAAATTATAGATGAATGAATGATTGTGTTTTTTTTTTTTTTTTTTTTTTTTTTTTTTTTTTTTTTTTTTTTTTATATGAGTGACTGGGTTTGGATGAATGAAGGACTAACTAATTGTGTGTGAATGGTTAATGTTGATTTGGGTATTGGACAATGGCCTACGCTCTTGTTGGAGGCCTTGGTATCTCGACGATCTGTCGTATAACTCTCTCGTCTCTATGGTGGATTGCCATCTTGAGGTTATAATCGATGACTGCTTGGAGACTAGCTTCCAATGCCAGTTTGGTCATTTTTCCCAAGGCGTCCTCCATGTCGTCAGCGCAGTAGGTAAAGGTCTTAGTGTGCCTGGACATTGCGACCACGGCGTGAGGTACACTGTCATGAATTTGTAGATGTTTAGAGACTCTTTTTATTACAATGACGTTCTCGTAGCATAATCCTTGCGCTTCATGGATGGTCATAGTCCTCGATTCCTCTCCACTGCCGTACCCTTCCTGAATCAATTCGGATTTCTCCTGTTGAGTATAGGTCAGAAATAGGGTCTTTTCTTGGTTTTTGGGAATCGGTGTACCCATGTAGTTCTTATGTGCTATGGTATTGGTTCTGCTACTCGATGAATAGATGCCATCATATATTTCCTTGAGAGCGTAGGCCACATCCATTGGGCACCTGTGAGTGCATAGTAGCTCCTGTTTAGTATCAATTAGATGTTCAGGACGGTGGTACTGGATGGCAAACAGATTCTCTCTCTCGATGTACGGGAGTTGGTTGATGTCGCCTACCATTAATAGTTCTTTGGCCTCTGTTATTCGCAGTGTCATCACTATGGCGCCAAAGTGGTTCATCAGTGCTTCGTCCACAATTAGACGAATGCATTCGCCCTCCTGCTTTGGTGGTATTCCATTTGTGAGAACTGATGCCATCGTGCGGATTTTTTTGGCGGCGTCTGCTCCTTTTTTCTTCGATATTTTGTCCCGGAGATCATTTTTGGCCTCAATGGTTGTCGTTATTACAAGGTCGGTAGTCTCTATGAAGTTGTTAATTATCCACGTCGTCTTCCCACACCCCGGGACACCATTAACGAGTGTTATTTTTGGCACCACCCAATCTTCGTAGTTGCAGGCCTCCGACAGTTTTCCGGCTCTTTTGAGTTCACTGTCGTCCAGCCAGATCTCGGTGCATTGGGCAGTGACCACTATCGGGTCCTCTATCGGTGCCAGGTAGGTTGCGCGGCCTGTTCTCTCCGTCTCGGCGTTGTCCAGTAGGACCATTCCACTCGTGGCGCTGTATGCTGCCATGTGTGGCTTCATTGCTTTTCCCCTTATCACCTCTGCCGTCTCATTGTTATAGATCGTCGCCTCCGCTTCCTCGAGTCTCACCTTCAGCAGTCCTTCGTTTTTATGTTCAAACGATTCCAGGATTTTGCTGCATTGCTTGATCTTCAGGGTCCTAGCTCCTTTGACTAGTGCAATATACTCGGTGAATGCGTTGATCATATGATCCTTGGGAGCAACGATTGCTCTAAATACTGGTGGTTGCACAAGCCCCATGTCGGCGTTTGTTCTGGTGGCAGTTGGTCCAACTTGAGCCCGAGGTTTTGTCCTGAGGAAGTTAGCGAGAGCCGAGCCCTGGGATTCACTTTTGTTTTCTTTGTATTTGGAGTTTGTTTTTGTTTTAATCTTATGAGGGATCCACATTGCCGCCGTGCTGATGCTCTGGATAATCGAGCTTAGGGTCGAGTTAGACGGTGGTTTGTCTTTTGTCTGTTGTTTGAGTTTGTTGCTTTCTTCGAATTCCTTTTGTAAGCGCTCTGAACCGCTGGGAGAGCTGGGGCCGGGATGAGGGCCTGCGTTTTGCGGAGGCGTGTTAGGTCTTTTATTGTGTTTGGGTTTCAGATAACTGAGATCCTCCCCTCTGTTTTCATAGACCACTATCTCGTGTGCCTCCGCCGCCTTAACACTTCCCAGATGGTCAACCACATTGCCTCTGTAGTAGCCCGCTGTCATCACGTCCACGCTGATGATACGTGGGAGGATGTTCTTTTCTCTACTGACTTCGGCGATTGAGGTAAGGAGCGAAGATGCATTTTCAAATTGGGATACACTCCAGTCTCCTTCGATAACTATCACCACCTTGTTCTTGGTTCGCAGTGATCTACACTTGAGGCCCGATATCTGTATTTCAATCATTTCCTCGAGCTTTTTCCTCCTTATCGTGGTTTTTGTAGTGCTGCCCTTTATTAGTGCTGCCAATCCCGGCGCTATGGCCACGCTGTTAGGCCCGATCCTAGTGCAAAAGCTGATACCAAGTCTTTCACACGGTTGGCTCATGTATAGAGCCACAGGTCGAGTTCTGAGTCCTGGGACTCCTCGTTCCCCAAGTTCCAATATAGTTTCTTCGGTTCGCCGAGAGACTGTTGGTTGGGGGAGGGGTGCTTTGTCAGGGAGGACTAGTGGTGGCTCTATTGTCCGCATGATGGGATTTGGCTGGCTGCTGTTGTTGGTACTGTGCCGCTTGCTTGCCGCTCGGAGTATTTTCTCGGCATATTTCAGGAATGGTGTCCTAGTTGTCGGGTCGTCCATGATATTTGCTAGTGCTTGTTTACACAATGTTTTTTCAATTTCGATTTCCAGGTTTGTTTTAGCCGCCAGGAATCTTGGGCATTCCAGGATTAAATGCCACACCGATTCAATTTTATCGGGGTCACACTCGCATCCTGGGCTGTCTATTAGTTTGAACCTGTGTAGATATTCTGCTATGCCCCCATGTCCCGTTAGCAGTTGTACGTGGATTGGTGTCAGCTTTGTGTTCCTCACCATACGGTATGTTGAGTTGACCTCTGGGAGAAACTCTTTTGTGACTGCTCCGGTTGTAGAGTTGCTGTACCTGTCCTGCCATTTACTGATACTCTCCTCCCGTATCTTTCTTCTGGCATAGGATAGTGGGACCATCCGATAGTCTGGTGTTGGTTTAGGTGTGAGTGCTGCTGTCTTGGCTAGTTCGTCTGCCCTTTCATTGCCTATTGTGCCTACATGAGCCCGCAGCCAAAATATTCTGGTTTTGTGTCCGGACAGGTTCCTCGTTTTGAGGTCGCTTTTGATTTGTACCGCTAGAGGCAGTGTTTGTTTGGGGTTCATGAGTAGGTCCAGAGATGACCTTGAGTCGCTCAGGATATTGATTATAGGCTCTGAACTGTTTTTCGCCATGTCTACCGCTTTGTGCAAGGCATACAGTTCCGACTGGAAAACAGTACAGGATGGTCCCAGACTATATGTGGCGTACGTTGTTTCCTCCCCTGCGTCCCACCACGTTAAGGCCGCTCCTGTTTTCCCATCTATTTTACTGCCATCAGTGTATATATGGGGACCGGAGATTTGATAGGACTCAATGGTTTCTGGACGCATGTCCTCCAGGAGCTCGTATTGGAAGGACGTGAGTTGGGATGGGTGGGGCTGGTTGAGGTAGTGCACCCTGCTTTCGAGTTCCTCACCCGGAGGCAGGTAGTCCTGTATGTAGCCTTTTTTGGTTCGGTAGAGGCTTGCGGTTTCCTGTATGCGAAGGTCCAACGGCAGGATTCCCGCTAAGGCAAGTGCCGATGTGAGTGAAACTGTTCGGTATGCCTTGCATATTTTAAGAGCAAAGCCACGTTGGATGGAGTTTAGGTATTTTTTTATTGTTTCGAGCTCAGTCGCCGGAGCCCAAGTACTCGCTGCGTATGTCATTATGGGCTCTATGACTGAGACGTAGATTGTCCTTATTATCTCGGGGTTTAGGCCCCATGTCACCCTCGCCGCTCGCGCTAGCTGTTTGTAAATTTCAACAGCCTTTTTGCAGGTTGCGGCTACGTGTGAGGTGAAAGTCAGGGTTTTGTTTATGATGAGGCCCAATATTTTTATTTCGTCAACCAGCTTCAGTTGTTTTCCGGACATGTAGATTATGGGGTTGTCTAGCTTTAATTTCTTTGTAAGAACCATTGCGGAAGTTTTATGTGGTGCGAAGTTTAGTTTATTTTGCTGACCCCATTCTACTACCGTCCGCAGTGTGCTATTGGCAGTCTCTTCCAACGCACTGCTGGAGTGTCCCGAGAATATTAAAACCACGTCATCCGCGAATGCTTGGCATGTTACTCCTTGGCTGGTCAGGATTTGCAGGAGGGAGTCCAATATGATATTCCAGAAGGTCGGTCCTCCGATGGATCCCTGTACGCATCCTTTTGTAGTCTTCTTTTCGCTTTTTGCTCTGGCGTAATTTACAGTGACGCTTCTATTGTGTAGGTAGGAGCCCACCATGCCGTACAAGTTTTTGGGGCATTTTTTGAGGATCAGTTGTTTTTTGAGTGCTGGCCACCACGCGTTGTCGAAGGCCCCCTCTATGTCCAGGGAGATTACAATGACAGCTTTCTTGTCTTGTATCTCTTTTTGGATGTGGTCCACGAGATCATAGAGAGCGTCCTCTGTCCCGCGCTGAGGCATGAACCCGTATTGTTGTTTACATAGAGTTGGGAGGGTATGCCATTGTATTCGACCTATCATCATCTTTTCCAGGATCTTGCCCAGGATTGATAGGAGGCCGATTGGGCGATAAGATTTTGGATGTGTGTAGTCCTCTTTGCCAGGTTTCCTCAGGATCACTACATGCGCCTTTTTCCATTGATCAGGGAAGTGCCCTAGTGCCATACATTTATTGGCAAGGGCCATAAACACCTCTCTGTTAGATGTGATGGCTTCAGTGCAGATGTCCGCTGTGAACCCATCCGGTCCAGGGGCTTTCTTTGGGTTTAGTGCTGTAAGTACAGTGTCCAGCTCCGCCAGCGTGAATGGAGGGTCATCTGCATGAGGATATGAGTCCAATGTTGGTGTGGCGGGCTGCACCTCTCTTCTTAGGGCTGTGTGGTAGGGTGAATCGGTTTCCATCGAGTCGTCAGGATAGAATGTCTTGGCCAGGAGGTCGGCCGATTCACTCGGGCTCAGTGTCTTCCCTGACGCATCTCGCAGAAGGGTGTCCTCCTGCTTTTTCCCCGTTTTCCTAATAACTCTGTAGATTCCGTCCCACATGCTTTCTTTATCTTGGGTGGTACAGAAATCCTTCCAACTTGATGTTTGAGCCTCCTCTATTTTGGTATTGTATGTATTTTTTGCTGCCTGGTACTCTTCGATGACGTGACGCAATCGCGTTGGAGCTGCATTTCTAATTCTCCTTTTTTTACGGAGGACGTCTTTTTTAAGCTCTCCGAGTGTTGGTGTCCACCACGGTGGGGTTAGGCTGCCTTTGTATAATCCCACCGGGCGGATTGTTTTCTCGCATGCATCCTGGATTGTTATTATGTAGGATGCAGCAAGGGCTTCCAGTTCGGCGGGGGTATTAGTTGCATTGATGCTCTCTGCTGTTATGTTGTTTTCAGATAGGGTTGTTTTCACTATGGTCCTAAACTTTTGCCAATCTGTCTTCTTGGTGTTATATTTGCGCGTGGTAATGGGCTTTAATGGCTGTGGAGCCCTTTCTAGCCTCAAGGTGAAGGTAATGGCATTGTGGTCTGACGTAACCATATCGTCGCGGACTGTCCAATCAGTTATTTTCCCTAGTAGTGACAGGCTGCACGCGGTGACATCGACGATGCTACTATAGGTCTTGCCTCTCCTATTTGTCTCAAATGTCGGCGTATTCCCTTCGTTCAGGATGTGCAACTCCATTTCGTCCAGGAATGCGCTGTAGTCCTTGCCTCTGCCTTGTTCGTCATCTGTGCTGCTCCCCCACCATGGGCTCCATGCGTTTACGTCTCCTGCCACTATGGTGTTTGTGGTATTGAGTTGTTGGAGGATGGTCCTGCAGCGGTTTATATATGGGGAAATGTCCTTTTCACCATCAAAATATATTGATAGAAGTCCTAGGTTCATGTTTCCTATTTTAACCGCTGCAGCCACCTCGGTCTCCGTTGCCATCTGCGGGTCGTGTGTTATTGCTATATTATCTCCGAAGATCATTATCGCAGCTTTATTGTGAGTTTGGCGATTGAGGGTGCACTGGATGATTTTGGTGCCTGAGTATTGTTTCACACTGCCTATGTTTCCTGTATAGGGTTCTTGCACAAGGGCAATAGATATTCCTTGTTCCTCGGCCAGCTGTAGCAGCTCATTTGTGGCGCGTTTGGATCTTTGAAGATTTACTTGTATGATTTTTATATAGCTGTTTTGTGTGGTTGGGGATACTGGTGGTGCGTTTGGGTCGCCTTCAGCAGAGGTATGATACTTTAGATCGTGCTATGGCATCCCATTTGCCACGCTCTGGGCATTCTGCACTAAAAGCGTGATGCGCGGTACAACAGGGTTTTGATTTTTGATTTTTACTACAGTTCTGCAGGATGGTGGTTTCCCTTCTTTCCTATCGGGGCATTCCTCCCACCCGTGTTGGTTTCCGCAGAAACTGCAGCGTTGTTTATCTTCCTGGCACAGGGCTTTTGTGTGCCCGAAACCCAGGCATTTGGTGCATTGAACTAATGGTGAATGATCAGCAACTGGTCTACGCTGCAGGTCGATATAAAGTTTACCCACATCCAGGATGTTTTTATGGAGTATGGGTGAAACTTCCAGCACTATATGGCATTCGTGCGGGTTTCTCGCTCTCTTCCTGTACTTCACTCTAATGGTTCGGTCATTGGTTTCAGTGTTTGTCATAATGTGGCTGTTTTGGGCGATGATGTGGTCGATGATTGCGGTGTCTGTGTGGTAGGACAAGACGTCTCGCACGATTAATTGCGGGTTGGAGCTTTTTGCTATCTCCGTTTTCAAAGTTTTGTTTTGTTGGATCCGGCTTTGAATGAGGTGTAGATCTTCTTTGGCATTGCAACTTAAAATGACTTTTTGGTTGCGTACCTTCCTCACCCTGTCTACCTTGGCTCCGGTGTTTTTGACATCTAGAGTATTTCTGATGTCGGCTATGACACTGTCGCCGGTTTTAGTTGAGTCCGTTGACGACACTATAATACAGTGGTTTGGTCGTCTCTGGACTGCTGGTCTTTTGGAGACTTGCTGCGCGTATGTTGTCCTTTGTGGAGCTTGGCTTTTTATAAGTTCGGTTATAGCCATTTCTGCTCCGATACTCATCGCATTCGATGGTGGGGGGATATCCGCCTTTTCTTTCCTTATTTGGTGGAGTTCTGAGCTCACTGCCTTCAGCCTCTCGTTGATTGGCTTGAAGTGTTTGCCTATGTCCAGCTCAGGCATCGGCTGCGGCGTGGGTCGAGCCTCAGCTACGCTTTTGTTTAGGGCTTTGAGTTCTTCCCTAACTGATGCAAAGTGTTGGTCCAGTTGGTGATGATTTTCATCGGTATGCGGGAACTCGGACACCCTTTTGGTGAGATCCATGGTTTTAGTCTCTACCCTGCGAATGTCAATTTTCACTGTTTCTACCTGCGCCTTTATGTCCTTAGTAGTTTTGGACACTGAGGCGATATCCCGCTGGACTGCATCCAGGTTGCCAGTAGTTCGGTCTTGTGTGAACGCCTTCCTCAGGTCTTCGTGCAGCCGATCCACTTGCTTTTGCAATGCCGCTAGGCCACTTGCGCTCTCTTTTGCGTGGCGGTGAGGATCCCGGGTCTCGAACTCCAGCCATTGTCGAATGTTTCTGGCTTCTTCCAGGTTTGCCGCCACGCTTTCTTTTGTTTGTAGAAGCTCCGTGGTAAGCGCCGTGATCGCCCTCGAGTGAGATCTCTCGACGTGCAACAGCTCTCGTGCGTGCCTAGACCTTTCTTTCTCCAGGTTGTTTTTGTGCCTCGACCTGGAGTCCGAAAGGGAGAGCACAGTTTCATAGAGAGCCTGTAGCGCCTCTAGTGCAATCTGTTTGCACTCTCGCTTCATATTGCCGGCGCTCTCTAGGGCCTCCTTACCCTTCAGCAGTTGTTTGTTTGCTTCCTTAGTCGCCACATCCATTTCCACTCCTGTACCCTTCTTGGAGGTAAAGAGCAGACTCTTGCGGCTTCCCTCGCTCTGGTTGTCTGAGTCGCTGTACGCCTCGGCTACCGATGAAAGCGAAATGTCGCTATCTTCTAAGAATAGCTGGCTCCCTGTTTGCTCCTCGATGTCCTCCCTCACAGACTGCCACATTTTGAGCCTGTCCATTGCTGTGCTGATAGGGGATCGAACCTCAACGGCCTCTTGCGTCCCTCTTTCGGGTGATTGGACTTTGGATTGGCTCTCCGATGGCTCCGGAGTGGACCTTGGTGTTGTTTCCGGGCTTTTGTCGCTAGGTGCCACTTTTGTTATAGCGGTTTTAGTCAGGACTTTTTGTCTTAACGATTTCGCCGGGCCTTTAGGCTTTGGTGGGGTATTTTTTTTGTGCCTGATTGTGGTGGCGAGTTTTGTTTTGGAAGATTGTGACTGTTGTGAGCTTTGATCTGCCATTTTTGTTGTTGCTAATAATGTAGAAATGTTTTTTTTTTTTTTTTTTTTTTTTTTTTTTTTTATGTTTTGACGCTGTGTTGTTTGCCGAGTACACAGGCTAGCGTCTTTGTCGATGTCCTGACGTGAATTTTGTTGTGCGTGTTTTTTTTTTTTTTTTTTTTATATATATATTTTATTTTTTATTTATTAATTTATTTATTATTTTTTATTTTTGTTGGAGTATAGTTGTAGTTTATGTCGTTAGGTTTCCGAAGATACCAAGTTTGATCACTGTATCTCTTTTGGTTTCCGATATAAGCGGAGGGGGGGTGAGGTACCTCAAAATTTCCGGATTCTGTCGGAGCCAAAATGTTGATCTTCTTCTTCCGGTTCCAACGATACCAGACTCGGGTACTCTATCTCTTGTGGCCCCTGAGAAAATCGGAGGGGGGGTGAAGTATTCCACGAGGGGGGTTGGGGGGAGAGGACTTTCGTGGGGCGAAACTTGGTAAAGTTTGAAGATTAATTTGGGGGGGTTAGAGGGGAGGGAGGTTGCCAAAATTGAGCGAGTATAGATCAATTTAAAAATTGACCTCAGTTAATGGTAAAATATAGGGGGCCCACTTTTGAGTCTCAGAATTTTTGGTATTGTCCTATGATCTTTTTTCATATATTTCTGTGACGTTTTTATCATTTCATTGCTGTTACTAAAATATTTCTGCTATGCTACATTGCTTACCTTCTTATTATATTATTATTTTAAATTATTCTCATTTAAATGAAATTAAGCAAATCATTTATAACTTAAATAACTTAAAATAAATTTCATATTATTTTAACTAGATTGTAGATACACTAAACTAGTACAAAAGTACAATTTATAGAACTATTTTAAATATTTTATTTAGAAGAAAATATTGTAAGAAAAATTCACAAGTAAAATCCACCAAATATTATTCCCCTTTGACTGTGAAAGTCTGTAATATTTTCATATCGTTGCGCCGAGGACGTCGTGTGTGTATTTGAACTAGAATATGGCACTGGCATGAAATTAGCTCGGCGCTTTGGGGAATACGCTGCCGCGCTGACGGGAACTGGTGGCCTACCATCATCTCTTAAAGTAATATTATTTGAATCTTACTAAAGTATATTTATATACTACTAGCTTTTGCCCGCGGCTCCACCCGCGTGGATATCGGTTATCGCGACCAAACACAGGTTAGGTTAGGTTAGGTTAGGTTAGGTTAGGTTAGGTTAGGTTAGGTTAGGTTAGGTTAGGTTTTTTTTTTTTTTTTTTTTTTTTTTTTAAAGTTAGGTTAGGTTAGGTTAGGTTAGGTTAGGTTAGGTTAGGTTAGGTTAGGTTAGGTTAGGTTAGGTTAGGTTAGGTTAGGTTAGGTTAGGTTAGGTTAGGTTAGGTTAGGTTAGGTTAGGTTAGGTTAGGTTAGGTTAGGTTAGGTTAGGTTAGGTTAGGTTAGGTTAGGTTAGGTTAGGTTAGGTTAGGTTAGGTTAGGTTAGGTTAGGTTAGGTTAGGTTAGGTTAGGTTAGGTTAGGTTAGGTTAGGTTAGGTTAGGTTAGGTTAGGTTAGGTTAGGTTAGGTTAGGTTAGGTTAGGTTAGGTTAGGTTAGGTTAGGTTAGGTTAGGTTAGGTTAGGTTAGGTTAGGTTAGGTTAGGTTAGGTTAGGTTAGGTTAGGTTAGGTTAGGTTAGGTTAGGTTAGGTTAGGTTAGGTTAGGTTAGGTTAGGTTAGGTTAGGTTAGGTTAGGTTAGGTTAGGTTAGGTTAGGTTAGGTTAGGTTAGGTTAGGTTAGGTTAGGTTAGGTTAGGTTAGGTTAGGTTAGGTTAGGTTAGGTTAGGTTAGGTTAGGTTAGGTTAGGTTAGGTTAGGTTAGGTTAGGTTAGGTTAGGTTAGGTTAGGTTAGGTTAGGTTAGGTTAGGTTAGGTTAGGTTAGGTTAGGTTAGGTTAGGTTAGGTTAGGTTAGGTTAGGTTAGGTTAGGTTAGGTTAGGATAGGTTAGGTTAGGTTAGGTTAGGTTAGGTTAGGTTAGGTTAGGTTAGGTTAGGTTAGGTTAGGTTAGGTTAGGTTAGGTTAGGTTAGGTTAGGTTAGGTTAGGTTAGGTTAGGTTAGGTTAGGTTAGGTTAGGTTAGGTTAGGTTAGGTTAGGTTAGGTTAGGTTAGGTTAGGTTAGGTTAGGTTAGGTTAGGTTAGGTTAGGTTAGGTTAGGTTAGGTTAGGTTAGGTTAGGTTAGGTTAGGTTAGGTTAGGTTAGGTTAGGTTAGGTTAGGTTAGGTTAGGTTAGGTTAGGTTAGGTTAGGTTAGGTTAGGTTAGGTTAGGTTAGGTTAGGTTAGGTTAGGTTAGGTTAGGTTAGGTTAGGTTAGGTTAGGTTAGGTTAGGTTAGGTTAGGTTAGGTTAGGTTAGGTTAGGTTAGGTTAGGTTAGGTTAGGTTAGGTTAGGTTAGGTTAGGTTAGGTTAGGTTAGGTTAGGTTAGGTTAGGTTAGGTTAGGTTAGGTTAGGTTAGGTTAGGTTAGGTTAGGTTAGGTTAGGTTAGGTTAGGTTAGGTTAGGTTAGGTTAGGTTAGGTTAGGTTAGGTTAGGTTAGGTTAGGTTAGGTTAGGTTAGGTTAGGTTAGGTTAGGTTAGGTTAGGTTAGGTTAGGTTAGGTTAGGTTAGGTTAGGTTTTTTTTTTTTTTTTTTTTTTTTTTTTTTTATTTCGCGCTCTTTCCCCCACTGGATTAATCTTGTGGGGTCTTTGTTGGCGGATTCAATTGCAAATAATTTAGAAAATAGAATTTAGAAGTAATTACTAGATGTTATAGTTTCGAGATGGATATACTATTAATGGGGTTTTTACTACTGACGCGGTTTATTGTGCGGCTTATTAGATAATAAGCCACAGAATGCCCGGTTTAAATTTTTAATTGGTATCAATAAAAGCATTAGGCCGTTCGACTGTTGGTGGCCAGGCAGTCTACGGGCCTAGGCCTGGCGGCTGCCCAGCCTCCATCACTCAGTGTTAAAAGTTTTTGGTACATAATTTATTTTTTATGGATATATATATATTACTTATATAAATATTTTATACAATTTACGATACTACGACAATACGATAAAATATGTACCAGACAGTAACAATATATATTTTTATAGTGATTTTTTTAACATATTTTGAGTTTATATACATTATACGAAGAAAGAGGTGATATATAACGATTATGTGAAGTAGCATAGAAAAGAATAGTATTAGAAGGCAGGTTTTCAGCTTGGTCCAATTTTCACAAGAAAATTGTATCAAGTGCGTTTTTAATTATATAGAACAGTGTAGGTTTTTAACAATTGTATAGAAGCTTAAGAATCGAAAATAAGGAAACAAAGTTAATACAGGACACACATAAACAATAAATATACGTTACATAAATATGAAACATGTAATATTGAGGCAGTTCTTTCTGTTTGTTAAAGAGGGAGGTCGAGATTCTTGATTTGCGTACATTGAGAGTTTAGAGTGGGCGCAATTTTTATTAAATTCTGTTATAAGATTATTTCGAATTTATTTTACTTTTTAATTTTAGTTTTATTTTAAGTTAATATCGATATTATTTAAAAAGTTATTTTATGTTTTTATTTATTTACTGTAATGCCTTACCTTATATATTAAATATATAGTCAGCGCATTGTGTAGTTGTTTATTTAATTCGGTGGTCAGAGCATCCCTAGGTGTACGCTATGGCTGCTCTGGCCATCGCTTCCCACTTTTGAAGTACCGGGCACGACCTATCGAAGGCATGATGGTGCTTCGTTTCGCCAAACTCCCGAGTGCAGTTTATGCAGTGCGGCTCTAGGCCCTTTCTGCAGCATTTGTCGGGCTCCTCCTGGCTGTGTGGTTTGCCACATTTCGCACACAGGTCCTGGGTTTCGGGCATCAAGCAAAATCGCTTGGTGTGACCGAAAGCCAGGCACCTGGTGCATTGGATGAGTGGCGTCTGGTCGGCCACCGCGACTCTTTGGAGGTCTATATAAAGGTGTTTTGCCTCCGTCGCTCTCCTCCAAATAACGGGCGAGGTGCTAACCACTACATGATGGAATTGTGAGTGGCGCGATTTCTTTTTAAACTTAATGGCCACTCGGTCGTCCCCGTCGACCAGGCCCCCGAACAGGGCCGCATTCTGATTCCGAAGGGCGCGAAGGATTTCATGGTCATCATGAACCTTCAACACGTCCCTCAGAATCAGAAGAGGGTCCCTGTTCCTGATCTCCTCGACGACGAACCGACCTGCGACTCTCTCAAGCCTTTCTTTGACTTTTTTCCTATCCTCCACGCTTGCACACCCCATTATCACTTTTCTTTCCTTAGCCTTCCTCACTCTCTCTACTTTTATCCAGCCCTCCTTAGCGCCCATAGCCTCCCTAATGCGCCCCAGGACTTCATTCGCCGTATCATTCTCGTCCGTGGAGGAGACGCATACGGAGTGGAGCGTCTGTGGTGGGGGTGTTACTTCCCGGCAGTAGTTAGCAGCCGCTGCTACACTCGCGTATGTCTCCTTCCCTTCCCTCTCCCTTTCTTTCTCCCTTTCATCCCGTTTCTCCATTCTCTCCCTTAATTCACTCATCACTCTCCCATTCTCTCTTATTAATCTTTCGTTCTCTTCTAATTTCCTAATTATCACGTCACTCGTACCCCTATTACCGGGTGAGCACGGGGCGGAGGCTGGCGCGGCGGGTGACTCCGTCGCCCCAGCGCCCCGTCCCGCCTGGTCCTTACCAGTCCCCGTGTCGGACCGGAACGCCTTTATGTGCCGCTCCAGCGCGGCAACCATGTCCTCTATTCTATGTTTAATCTCGGATTTGAGATTTCGAGAGATTCCTACCTGTGCCTTGATTATACGACAGCACCCTAACATTTTATCTAAACGCGCATTCGAGGACTGTCCCGGAGGTTGAGGCGAGGGGGGCAGGTGGACGGCCCCCTTTTCCAAGGCTTGCGAAGAAGTCCCTATAACGCCTTGGATCTTCTCAATGCTCCTCCGGACAGTCCCCGTCTGGCGTTTCCCTACTCCTATAACGGGACTGCTGTCCAATACAAATGTCGAATCTCTCTCATTTAGGCAGGGTTGGTCTTTACCGATTGGTGAACGTGACAAAGGCATATTTTAAAATGTATAAGTTGTAGATTGTATATAGTCAGAATAAGTAATTGTCAACAAGTCAAGGTTAAAATGTAAAATAAAATTGTATAAGTTGTAAAATTGTAAACATAAAAATGTATAGTCAATCAGTCTTAGCACGGTGTGAGGTTCAAAATAAACAAGTAAAAACAAAATAAACTTATCCTAAACACTGGGACAGTATTGTCCGCGTGAGTAGTGCTACCCTAGAATGTAGCAGTCGTTATTTCGCACCGTATACTAGTGTATACTGGTTCAATAATCAGCAATAAAACTATTGTTGTATCAAGTTAAAAGTAAAGTCAATAAAGTAACACTAAGATACGAAAGACTTCGTATGTCGATAAGACCGCAGTTAATAACCTCGCGATGATCCGATTCCAACCGGTATCGGGCGACCTCGCCTGAACCCCCACGACCCTTCCCAACCGAGCTGATGTGCCTAGGGCAGAAAATCAGGGTGGGCGGGCGGGGCTCGGGTTTATGAAAATCGCGGTTTTCACGAAAACTACGGACCCTAGGCGGTCGTGTGAGGTACCTACGGAAAGGCCTCGTCGGCGGCCACACGGTGGTGTAAGAAGCAGTATAGGCTTTCCTGAAAAATTTTGAAAATAACGCCCAAAAACCGAAAATTAAATTAAAAATTTAGACTAAAAAGTTTATTATTGGGCGAACTGTACCACCTAGAAAGTCGGGAACGGTACCGACGGACAGAGGGCGTCCCAGTGGACACGTTCCAATCGCTAGATGTACAGGTTACGACCGATGGTAAAGCAAAAACGAGGAGTTAAGTTTTAGTAGGTAGGTACTAAGTTGGCACTTCGCTCCTTCGGGAACACCTTGGAGTATAATCGCCTGAACGGCTCGGCGGTGTAGTTGCCGTCTCCCTTGAGCGTCCCTAGGTACTAGGCACCCCCTAGACCCTTTAAAAATTCGGAAACTAAAATTGAAATGAAAATTTAATAAACAACCTATGGAATCGACCTAATGATACCAAATACAGATGATGATGTATCCGTGTGGTATGTCGGAAGATAGGTAATGTATCCGCGCACTTGATGGTATACGACTAACACCGAGTGTCCGTAGCAAAAAAGCTAATAAAAAATTGTTTAAAGTTAAAAAGTGGCGAAAATCCCTACTCGGCTGGCGAAATATGGTGTTATTATGCACAGGACTCGCCTGATCTTCTCGTGTGTAGTATCAGAAGACGCGCAAAGTCGTCTCACACAATATGGTGTAATTAGAATTTCAGCGGTCGGTACAAAAAGTTTGGCAACAAGCAAACTTGCTGCCAAAAAACGTTCGAAAATCGCTCAAAGTGACGTAAGTAAGGGATTTTCGTGAAAAATCTATGAAAATTGTGAAAATTTATGGTCGCGCTGAATAGCCGGCAGCGTCCCGAATCTAAATATGTATATATTGTATATGTTTATCAATGCTAATTAGCTATATAAATTTTACAAAGTTTTAAATGCGGTTAATTATTATTACTTATGTTGCCTTAAGGTAGACTTTGGTACCTATAGCCTGCACTGAATCGCGAATAACTCAAAAACTATAAGTCCTAGAGAATCGCACGTGGTACCGGCAGAAAGGTCTCGGCGAGCTCCTTAAGGGTGTGCAATGAAAATTTGGAAAAGTTGTATAGGGAAAAAGTTGGTTTTTCCCTAGAAAAGTGAAAATTTATGAAAATCGCGGTTTTCACGAAAACTACGGACCCTAGGCGGTCGTGTGAGGTACCTACGGAAAGGCCTCGTCGGCGGCCACACGGTGGTGTAAGAAGCAGTATAGGCTTTCCTGAAAAATTTTGAAAATAACGCCCAAAAACCGAAAATTAAATTAAAAATTTAGACTAAAAAGTTTATTATTGGGCGAACTGTACCACCTAGAAAGTCGGGAACGGTACCGACGGACAGAGGGCGTCCCAGTGGACACGTTCCAATCGCTAGATGTACAGGTTACGACCGATGGTAAAGCAAAAACGAGGAGTTAAGTTTTAGTAGGTAGGTACTAAGTTGGCACTTCGCTCCTTCGGGAACACCTTGGAGTATAATCGCCTGAACGGCTCGGCGGTGTAGTTGCCGTCTCCCTTGAGCGTCCCTAGGTACTAGGCACCCCCTAGACCCTTTAAAAATTCGGAAACTAAAATTGAAATGAAAATTTAATAAACAACCTATGGAATCGACCTAATGATACCAAATACAGATGATGATGTATCCGTGTGGTATGTCGGAAGATAGGTAATGTATCCGCGCACTTGATGGTATACGACTAACACCGAGTGTCCGTAGCAAAAAAGCTAATAAAAAATTGTTTAAAGTTAAAAAGTGGCGAAAATCCCTACTCGGCTGGCGAAATATGGTGTTATTATGCACAGGACTCGCCTGATCTTCTCGTGTGTAGTATCAGAAGACGCGCAAAGTCGTCTCACACAATATGGTGTAATTAGAATTTCAGCGGTCGGTACAAAAAGTTTGGCAACAAGCAAACTTGCTGCCAAAAAACGTTCGAAAATCGCTCAAAGTGACGTAAGTAAGGGATTTTCGTGAAAAATCTATGAAAATTGTGAAAATTTATGGTCGCGCTGAATAGCCGGCAGCGTCCCGAATCTAAATATGTATATATTGTATATGTTTATCAATGCTAATTAGCTATATAAATTTTACAAAGTTTTAAATGCGGTTAATTATTATTACTTATGTTGCCTTAAGGTAGACTTTGGTACCTATAGCCTGCACTGAATCGCGAATAACTCAAAAACTATAAGTCCTAGAGAATCGCACGTGGTACCGGCAGAAAGGTCTCGGCGAGCTCCTTAAGGGTGTGCAATGAAAATTTGGAAAAGTTGTATAGGGAAAAAGTTGGTTTTTCCCTAGAAAAGTGAAAATTTATGAAAATCGCGGTTTTCACGAAAACTACGGACCCTAGGCGGTCGTGTGAGGTACCTACGGAAAGGCCTCGTCGGCGGCCACACGGTGGTGTAAGAAGCAGTATAGGCTTTCCTGAAAAATTTTGAAAATAACGCCCAAAAACCGAAAATTAAATTAAAAATTTAGACTAAAAAGTTTATTATTGGGCGAACTGTACCACCTAGAAAGTCGGGAACGGTACCGACGGACAGAGGGCGTCCCAGTGGACACGTTCCAATCGCTAGATGTACAGGTTACGACCGATGGTAAAGCAAAAACGAGGAGTTAAGTTTTAGTAGGTAGGTACTAAGTTGGCACTTCGCTCCTTCGGGAACACCTTGGAGTATAATCGCCTGAACGGCTCGGCGGTGTAGTTGCCGTCTCCCTTGAGCGTCCCTAGGTACTAGGCACCCCCTAGACCCTTTAAAAATTCGGAAACTAAAATTGAAATGAAAATTTAATAAACAACCTATGGAATCGACCTAATGATACCAAATACAGATGATGATGTATCCGTGTGGTATGTCGGAAGATAGGTAATGTATCCGCGCACTTGATGGTATACGACTAACACCGAGTGTCCGTAGCAAAAAAGCTAATAAAAAATTGTTTAAAGTTAAAAAGTGGCGAAAATCCCTACTCGGCTGGCGAAATATGGTGTTATTATGCACAGGACTCGCCTGATCTTCTCGTGTGTAGTATCAGAAGACGCGCAAAGTCGTCTCACACAATATGGTGTAATTAGAATTTCAGCGGTCGGTACAAAAAGTTTGGCAACAAGCAAACTTGCTGCCAAAAAACGTTCGAAAATCGCTCAAAGTGACGTAAGTAAGGGATTTTCGTGAAAAATCTATGAAAATTGTGAAAATTTATGGTCGCGCTGAATAGCCGGCAGCGTCCCGAATCTAAATATGTATATATTGTATATGTTTATCAATGCTAATTAGCTATATAAATTTTACAAAGTTTTAAATGCGGTTGGGTTAGGTTAGGTTAGGTTAGGTTAGGTTAGGTTAGGTTAGGTTAGGTTAGGTTAGGTTAGGTTAGGTTAGGTTAGGTTAGGTTAGGTTAGGTTAGGTTAGGTTAGGTTAGGTTAGGTTAGGTTAGGTTAGGTTAGGTTAGGTTAGGTTAGGTTAGGTTAGGTTAGGTTAGGTTAGGTTAGGTTAGGTTAGGTTAGGTTAGGTTAGGTTAGGTTAGGTTAGGTTAGGTTAGGTTAGGTTAGGTTAGGTTAGGTTAGGTTAGGTTAGGTTAGGTTAGGTTAGGTTAGGTTAGGTTAGGTTAGGTTAGGTTAGGTTAGGTTAGGTTAGGTTAGGTTAGGTTAGGTTAGGTTAGGTTAGGTTAGGTTAGGTTAGGTTAGGTTAGGTTAGGTTAGGTTAGGTTAGGTTAGGTTAGGTTAGGTTAGGTTAGGTTAGGTTAGGTTAGGTTAGGTTAGGTTAGGTTAGGTTAGGTTAGGTTAGGTTAGGTTAGGTTAGGTTAGGTTAGGTTAGGTTAGGTTAGGTTAGGTTAGGTTAGGTTAGGTTAGGTTAGGTTAGGTTAGGTTAGGTTAGGTTAGGTTAGGTTAGGTTAGGTTAGGTTAGGTTAGGTTAGGTTAGGTTAGGTTAGGTTAGGTTAGGTTAGGTTAGGTTAGGTTAGGTTAGGTTAGGTTAGGTTAGGTTAGGTTAGGTTAGGTTAGGTTAGGTTAGGTTAGGTTAGGTTAGGTTAGGTTAGGTTAGGTTAGGTTAGGTTAGGTTAGGTTAGGTTAGGTTAGGTTAGGTTAGGTTAGGTTAGGTTAGGTTAGGTTAGGTTAGGTTAGGTTAGGTTAGGTTAGGTTAGGTTAGGTTAGGTTAGGTTAGGTTAGGTTAGGTTAGGTTAGGTTAGGTTAGGTTAGGTTAGGTTAGGTTAGGTTAGGTTAGGTTAGGTTAGGTTAGGTTAGGTTAGGTTAGGTTAGGTTAGGTTAGGTTAGGTTAGGTTAGGTTAGGTTAGGTTAGGTTAGGTTAGGTTAGGTTAGGTTAGGTTAGGTTAGGTTAGGTTAGGTTAGGTTAGGTTAGGTTAGGTTAGGTTAGGTTAGGTTAGGTTAGGTTAGGTTAGGTTAGGTTAGGTTAGGTTAGGTTAGGTTAGGTTAGGTTAGGTTAGGTTAGGTTAGGTTAGGTTAGGTTAGGTTAGGTTAGGTTAGGTTAGGTTAGGTTAGGTTAGGTTAGGTTAGGTTAGGTTAGGTTAGGTTAGGTTAGGTTAGGTTAGGTTAGGTTAGGTTAGGTTAGGTTAGGTTAGGTTAGGTTAGGTTAGGTTAGGTTAGGTTAGGTTAGGTTAGGTTAGGTTAGGTTAGGTTAGGTTAGGTTAGGTTAGGTTAGGTTAGGTTAGGTTAGGTTAGGTTAGGTTAGGTTAGGTTATGTTAGGTTAGGTTAGGTTAGGTTAGGTTAGGTTAGGTTAGGTTAGGTTAGGTTAGGTTAGGTTAGGTTAGGTTAGGTTAGGTTAGGTTAGGTTAGGTTAGGTTAGGTTAGGTTAGGTTAGGTTAGGTTAGGTTAGGTTAGGTTAGGTTAGGTTAGGTTAGGTTAGGTTAGGTTAGGTTAGGTTAGGTTAGGTTAGGTTAGGTTAGGTTAGGTTAGGTTAGGTTAGGTTAGGTTAGGTTAGGTTAGGTTAGGTTAGGTTAGGTTAGGTTAGGTTAGGTTAGGTTAGGTTAGGTTAGGTTAGGTTAGGTTAGGTTAGGTTAGGTTAGGTTAGGTTAGGTTAGGTTAGGTTAGGTTAGGTTAGGTTAGGTTAGGTTAGGTTAGGTTAGGTTAGGTTAGGTTAGGTTAGGTTAGGTTAGGTTAGGTTAGGTTAGGTTAGGTTAGGTTAGGTTAGGTTAGGTTAGGTTAGGTTAGGTTAGGTTAGGTTAGGTTAGGTTAGGTTAGGTTAGGTTAGGTTAGGTTAGGTTAGGTTAGGTTAGGTTAGGTTAGGTTAGGTTAGGTTAGGTTAGGTTAGGTTAGGTTAGGTTAGGTTAGGTTAGGTTAGGTTAGGTTAGGTTAGGTTAGGTTAGGTTAGGTTAGGTTAGGTTAGGTTAGGTTAGGTTAGGTTAGGTTAGGTTAGGTTAGGTTAGGTTAGGTTAGGTTAGGTTAGGTTAGGTTAGGTTAGGTTAGGTTAGGTTAGGTTAGGTTAGGTTAGGTTAGGTTAGGTTAGGTTAGGTTAGGTTAGGTTAGGTTAGGTTAGGTTAGGTTAGGTTAGGTTAGGTTAGGTTAGGTTAGGTTAGGTTAGGTTAGGTTAGGTTAGGTTAGGTTAGGTTAGGTTAGGTTAGGTTAGGTTAGGTTAGGTTAGGTTAGGTTAGGTTAGGTTAGGTTAGGTTAGGTTAGGTTAGGTTAGGTTAGGTTAGGTTAGGTTAGGTTAGGTTAGGTTAGGTTAGGTTAGGTTAGGTTAGGTTAGGTTAGGTTAGGTTAGGTTAGGTTAGGTTAGGTTAGGTTAGGTTAGGTTAGGTTAGGTTAGGTTAGGTTAGGTTAGGTTAGGTTAGGTTAGGTTAGGTTAGGTTAGGTTAGGTTAGGTTAGGTTAGGTTAGGTTAGGTTAGGTTAGGTTAGGTTAGGTTAGGTTAGGTTAGGTTAGGTTAGGTTAGGTTAGGTTAGGTTAGGTTAGGTTAGGTTAGGTTAGGTTAGGTTAGGTTAGGTTAGGTTAGGTTAGGTTAGGTTAGGTTAGGTTAGGTTAGGTTAGGTTAGGTTAGGTTAGGTTAGGTTAGGTTAGGTTAGGTTAGGTTAGGTTAGGTTAGGTTAGGTTAGGTTAGGTTAGGTTAGGTTAGGTTAGGTTAGGTTAGGTTAGGTTAGGTTAGGTTAGGTTAGGTTAGGTTAGGTTAGGTTAGGTTAGGTTAGGTTAGGTTAGGTTAGGTTAGGTTAGGTTAGGTTAGGTTAGGTTAGGTTAGGTTAGGTTAGGTTAGGTTAGGTTAGGTTAGGTTAGGTTAGGTTAGGTTAGGTTAGGTTAGGTTAGGTTAGGTTAGGTTAGGTTAGGTTAGGTTAGGTTAGGTTAGGTTAGGTTAGGTTAGGTTAGGTTAGGTTAGGTTAGGTTAGGTTAGGTTAGGTTAGGTTAGGTTAGGTTAGGTTAGGTTAGGTTAGGTTAGGTTAGGTTAGGTTAGGTTAGGTTAGGTTAGGTTAGGTTAGGTTAGGTTAGGTTAGGTTAGGTTAGGTTAGGTTAGGTTAGGTTAGGTTAGGTTAGGTTAGGTTAGGTTAGGTTAGGTTAGGTTAGGTTAGGTTAGGTTAGGTTAGGTTAGGTTAGGTTAGGTTAGGTTAGGTTAGGTTAGGTTAGGTTAGGTTAGGTTAGGTTAGGTTAGGTTAGGTTAGGTTAGGTTAGGTTAGGTTAGGTTAGGTTAGGTTAGGTTAGGTTAGGTTAGGTTAGGTTAGGTTAGGTTAGGTTAGGTTAGGTTAGGTTAGGTTAGGTTAGGTTAGGTTAGGTTAGGTTAGGTTAGGTTAGGTTAGGTTAGGTTAGGTTAGGTTAGGTTAGGTTAGGTTAGGTTAGGTTAGGTTAGGTTAGGTTAGGTTAGGTTAGGTTAGGTTAGGTTAGGTTAGGTTAGGTTAGGTTAGGTTAGGTTAGGTTAGGTTAGGTTAGGTTAGGTTAGGTTAGGTTAGGTTAGGTTAGGTTAGGTTAGGTTAGGTTAGGTTAGGTTAGGTTAGGTTAGGTTAGGTTAGGTTAGGTTAGGTTAGGTTAGGTTAGGTTAGGTTAGGTTAGGTTAGGTTAGGTTAGGTTAGGTTAGGTTAGGTTAGGTTAGGTTAGGTTAGGTTAGGTTAGGTTAGGTTAGGTTAGGTTAGGTTAGGTTAGGTTAGGTTAGGTTAGGTTAGGTTAGGTTAGGTTAGGTTAGGTTAGGTTAGGTTAGGTTAGGTTAGGTTAGGTTAGGTTAGGTTAGGTTAGGTTAGGTTAGGTTAGGTTAGGTTAGGTTAGGTTAGGTTAGGTTAGGTTAGGTTAGGTTAGGTTAGGTTAGGTTAGGTTAGGTTAGGTTAGGTTAGGTTAGGTTAGGTTAGGTTAGGTTAGGTTAGGTTAGGTTAGGTTAGGTTAGGTTAGGTTAGGTTAGGTTAGGTTAGGTTAGGTTAGGTTAGGTTAGGTTAGGTTAGGTTAGGTTAGGTTAGGTTAGGTTAGGTTAGGTTAGGTTAGGTTAGGTTAGGTTAGGTTAGGTTAGGTTAGGTTAGGTTAGGTTAGGTTAGGTTAGGTTAGGTTAGGTTAGGTTAGGTTAGGTTAGGTTAGGTTAGGTTAGGTTAGGTTAGGTTAGGTTAGGTTAGGTTAGGTTAGGTTAGGTTAGGTTAGGTTAGGTTAGGTTAGGTTAGGTTAGGTTAGGTTAGGTTAGGTTAGGTTAGGTTAGGTTAGGTTAGGTTAGGTTAGGTTAGGTTAGGTTAGGTTAGGTTAGGTTAGGTTAGGTTAGGTTAGGTTAGGTTAGGTTAGGTTAGGTTAGGTTAGGTTAGGTTAGGTTAGGTTAGGTTAGGTTAGGTTAGGTTAGGTTAGGTTAGGTTAGGTTAGGTTAGGTTAGGTTAGGTTAGGTTAGGTTAGGTTAGGTTAGGTTAGGTTAGGTTAGGTTAGGTTAGGTTAGGTTAGGTTAGGTTAGGTTAGGTTAGGTTAGGTTAGGTTAGGTTAGGTTAGGTTAGGTTAGGTTAGGTTAGGTTAGGTTAGGTTAGGTTAGGTTAGGTTAGGTTAGGTTAGGTTAGGTTAGGTTAGGTTAGGTTAGGTTAGGTTAGGTTAGGTTAGGTTAGGTTAGGTTAGGTTAGGTTAGGTTAGGTTAGGTTAGGTTAGGTTAGGTTAGGTTAGGTTAGGTTAGGTTAGGTTAGGTTAGGTTAGGTTAGGTTAGGTTAGGTTAGGTTAGGTTAGGTTAGGTTAGGTTAGGTTAGGTTAGGTTAGGTTAGGTTAGGTTAGGTTAGGTTAGGTTAGGTTAGGTTAGGTTAGGTTAGGTTAGGTTAGGTTAGGTTAGGTTAGGTTAGGTTAGGTTAGGTTAGGTTAGGTTAGGTTAGGTTAGGTTAGGTTAGGTTAGGTTAGGTTAGGTTAGGTTAGGTTAGGTTAGGTTAGGTTAGGTTAGGTTAGGTTAGGTTAGGTTAGGTTAGGTTAGGTTAGGTTAGGTTAGGTTAGGTTAGGTTAGGTTAGGTTAGGTTAGGTTAGGTTAGGTTAGGTTAGGTTAGGTTAGGTTAGGTTAGGTTAGGTTAGGTTAGGTTAGGTTAGGTTAGGTTAGGTTAGGTTAGGTTAGGTTAGGTTAGGTTAGGTTAGGTTAGGTTAGGTTAGGTTAGGTTAGGTTAGGTTAGGTTAGGTTAGGTTAGGTTAGGTTAGGTTAGGTTAGGTTAGGTTAGGTTAGGTTAGGTTAGGTTAGGTTAGGTTAGGTTAGGTTAGGTTAGGTTAGGTTAGGTTAGGTTAGGTTAGGTTAGGTTAGGTTAGGTTAGGTTAGGTTAGGTTAGGTTAGGTTAGGTTAGGTTAGGTTAGGTTAGGTTAGGTTAGGTTAGGTTAGGTTAGGTTAGGTTAGGTTAGGTTAGGTTAGGTTAGGTTAGGTTAGGTTAGGTTAGGTTAGGTTAGGTTAGGTTAGGTTAGGTTAGGTTAGGTTAGGTTAGGTTAGGTTAGGTTAGGTTAGGTTAGGTTAGGTTAGGTTAGGTTAGGTTAGGTTAGGTTAGGTTAGGTTAGGTTAGGTTAGGTTAGGTTAGGTTAGGTTAGGTTAGGTTAGGTTAGGTTAGGTTAGGTTAGGTTAGGTTAGGTTAGGTTAGGTTAGGTTAGGTTAGGTTAGGTTAGGTTAGGTTAGGTTAGGTTAGGTTAGGTTAGGTTAGGTTAGGTTAGGTTAGGTTAGGTTAGGTTAGGTTAGGTTAGGTTAGGTTAGGTTAGGTTAGGTTAGGTTAGGTTAGGTTAGGTTAGGTTAGGTTAGGTTAGGTTAGGTTAGGTTAGGTTAGGTTAGGTTAGGTTAGGTTAGGTTAGGTTAGGTTAGGTTAGGTTAGGTTAGGTTAGGTTAGGTTAGGTTAGGTTAGGTTAGGTTAGGTTAGGTTAGGTTAGGTTAGGTTAGGTTAGGTTAGGTTAGGTTAGGTTAGGTTAGGTTAGGTTAGGTTAGGTTAGGTTAGGTTAGGTTAGGTTAGGTTAGGTTAGGTTAGGTTAGGTTAGGTTAGGTTAGGTTAGGTTAGGTTAGGTTAGGTTAGGTTAGGTTAGGTTAGGTTAGGTTAGGTTAGGTTAGGTTAGGTTAGGTTAGGTTAGGTTAGGTTAGGTTAGGTTAGGTTAGGTTAGGTTAGGTTAGGTTAGGTTAGGTTAGGTTAGGTTAGGTTAGGTTAGGTTAGGTTAGGTTAGGTTAGGTTAGGTTAGGTTAGGTTAGGTTAGGTTAGGTTAGGTTAGGTTAGGTTAGGTTAGGTTAGGTTAGGTTAGGTTAGGTTAGGTTAGGTTAGGTTAGGTTAGGTTAGGTTAGGTTAGGTTAGGTTAGGTTAGGTTAGGTTAGGTTAGGTTAGGTTAGGTTAGGTTAGGTTAGGTTAGGTTAGGTTAGGTTAGGTTAGGTTAGGTTAGGTTAGGTTAGGTTAGGTTAGGTTAGGTTAGGTTAGGTTAGGTTAGGTTAGGTTAGGTTAGGTTAGGTTAGGTTAGGTTAGGTTAGGTTAGGTTAGGTTAGGTTAGGTTAGGTTAGGTTAGGTTAGGTTAGGTTAGGTTAGGTTAGGTTAGGTTAGGTTAGGTTAGGTTAGGTTAGGTTAGGTTAGGTTAGGTTAGGTTAGGTTAGGTTAGGTTAGGTTAGGTTAGGTTAGGTTAGGTTAGGTTAGGTTAGGTTAGGTTAGGTTAGGTTAGGTTTTTTTTTTTTTTTTTTTTTTTTTTTTTTACGTGGTGGAATGCATTTACGCACTTCGCTCACCCCCCGCGGGGACAGGGGGCTCGCTTCGTGTGGGACTCCTGACCGAAGCCAGACTACCCACTAAACCACCACGGTGTTCCTCCTTCGCCCAATCCGAGCCACGGGATAGAATGCTCACCGCGACTCGGCTAGGAACGCCCGCTCTGTTCGGCGGGCTCACTTCTCGGGGCCCCACCATCCCGGCCATCATGCCGGTATGGTGGGGCCCGTCCTCCTCTTAAGAATGCGCCCCAGGAACACGTAGGGGCGCATTCCGCCACATTAGCATTGGGGCAGCGGGTCCCCCGACCCACCGCCCGTGGCTCCTCTCAGTTGGAGACACGGGCAAATTGTGCTCGCCGGCGTCCCCTCGCCGGGGGCCTGCGGGGTGGGAGAGTGCGTCCAGCTCGCTCCCGCTCCCGCAAGGCCTCTCTCTTGGCCGCCATCACCTCGCTAGCATACGAGGCGACGGCGGCCCAACAATGTTCGCTGTCGGCCATAGCCGGAATTATAGCCGACAGCGAGAGGTCCCCACCAACAATGCTCGTGAGGGCCGTCCTTTGTCCGTCCCACGCCTCACACATGGCCAAAGTATGATGCGCCGTGTCAGGGTCGCCGCTGGTGCAGTTTCGGCACCGGGGCTCCGATTCCACCCCCACTACCTCCCACAGGTACTTGGCGAAGCAGCCATGACCCGTGAGAAGTTGAGTGAGGTGATACGTTGGAGCCCCATGACCCCTCTCCACCCACTCGCGCAGGACGGGCCGAACGGCCCCCACGAGCAGTGTGCTGCTTCTTGTCGCAGCCAACCTATCGGCCCATTGCCGGAAGAGATCGTCGCGAGCCGCCTGTCTCCAGCGATCGATCTCCTCCGGAGCCGGCCGACCTCCAGCAATTCGCCGCATCAGGGCGCCCTCCTCATACACCCTCTTAAGGACACCAGCCTCGAGATCCCAAGGGATACTGCCCGCAATCAAGCACGCCGCCTCGTAAGAGACGGTGTGGTACGCCCGTGCAGCCCTCTGCGCGATGGCGCGCTGCGGACGTCGCAGCAGCGCCACATTTGCTGGGCAGAGGGCGTCCGCCCAGATGGGCGCCCCGTAGAGCGCCTTGGAACGCACCACTCCATCGTAGAGACGGCGGCAGGCAGACCCCGGTCCCCCACTATTGGGCAGCAAACGCGAGAGCATTCCGGCAAACGCCAGCAACTTTGGTTCCAGCTGCCGGAAATGCTCCGTGAACCGCCACCGACTGTCGAGGATGAGCCCGAGATATTTCAGGCTGCTCCCGACAGCGATGGCAGTGCCACCCACCACTATCGTCTGATCTCGAGGCGGCGTCTTCCGAGGCCCATGAAAGAAGAGGGCCTCGGACTTTTCGAGGGCCACCTTTAATCCGAGCGCCCCGATGCGGCGCACAACATGGGCGACGCCTGCCGTGGCGAGAACGGCAGCGTCGCGGAACGAGGGGGCCCGCGCGGTGACTAGGGTATCGTCGGCGTAACAGAGTACACCGACCCCCCGAAGATTAGCACCGCGCAGGACCCAGTCATAACCTATATTCCACAGGAGCGGCCCAAGGACCGACCCCTGTGGAACACCACACGTCATGCTTCGGCGGACCACCCCGTCTTGGGCCGGGTAGATGATGACCCGGTCCACGAAGTAGTCCGCAAGGACGCGCCTGAGGTACCACGGAACATTGTGGTACCTCAGCGCCTCCGCGATGGTCTCCCAGGGAAGAGTGTTGAAGGCGTTGGCTATATCCAGCGATACAGCCAACAACACCTCACCCCGGTCGACCGCTTCGTCTACGCCGTCCCGCAGCCGGGATATGGCGTCGAGAGTCGACCTCCCGCGACGGAAGCCGAACTGGCCGTCACTGAGGTTGGGCCCCGCCCCCTCAAGGTGACCGACGAGACGCGCAGCGAGCACCCGCTCAAAGAGCTTGCACATCTCGTCGAGCAAAACGATGGGGCGGTAGGCCGACGGCGACTCTGCGGGGCGCCCGTGCTTCTTAAGCAGCACGAGCTTGCCGGTCTTCCATCGTCGCGGCACTCTCCCCGACGCCACACACTCCGACATGAGGGACAGCGTCTCCTCCTCTAGTGCCGGCATGACCGTGGCAATAACCTTCCCAGGGATGCCGTCCGGGCCCGGGGCGCGATTTCTGGACTTGAGTGCCAACATCGCGACCCCTAATTCGGCCTCGGACACGGGAGGTATCGCCACTTCGTCTGCCGGCACCTGGCTTGGTGCTACCATCCGCGGTGGGACCCACTCCTCCCTCGCAGGGAAGAGGGAACTGACCACTCGGCCCAGAAGATTCGGCTCGAGAGTTCTGGTGAGGGGAGGCGCCCATGGCTTGAGTTTCTGACTCACAGTCTTGTACGGGCGCCCCCACGGGTCTCGGTCGAGGCTCTCGAGCCACTCCCTCCAGGCCTCCTCCTTGGCGGCCTTGATCGCCGAGCTAAGGGCCTCACGGGCGGCCCTATACGCGGCGTGCAGTTGTTCTTCTCGGGCGAGGTCTCTGACAGCCCGCCTTCGGCTGCGGGTGTACTGCCTCTGGGCCGCGTAACTTGCGGTACGCAGCCCGGCTAGGTGGGGACGCCACCAGTACACCTGCCTCCGGGGCGGAATAGGCCTCGCCCTCTGCATCGCCGCGTCGCAGACACGAGTCAGAGCTCCAGCGAGGCGCTCACATCTCGTGTCCACGTCCAGGCCGCTGTCATCAGCAGCCCACCGCTCGACGATAGCCGCCTCTTTGGCCAGCTCGCGGTCTAATGTTCCGAGTCGCCACCGCGGACCTTCCCCTGCCAAGGGGCGGTCGAGTTCCACACGAGTCGCCGAGGCGGGGGAGACGATGTCGAACCGGATGTAGCGATGGTCCGACGCGGTCTCCAACCCCCTGACGACCCGCCAGTTGTTGATACGACGGGCCAGGACAGAACTGGCGAACGAAAGATCGACAATCGATCTGCCCTGAGCCCGCACTAGAGTGTGGACCACCCCCTGGTTCAGTAGCACCAAGCCTTGGGACACCGCCCACTCCATGACCATCTCCCCCCGGTCATCAGTCTCCGGAGATCCCCACGCCCGAGAATGAGCGTTGAAATCCCCGGCCACCACAGCCGGGGTGGGGTGCACTTCCACCAGCAGAGCCCCGACCTCAAGGAGCAACTGCTCGAACTCGGCGAGGCTTCTACTAGGGGGACAGTACACCCCAACCACTGCAGCGCCACCCAGCGTGACGAGTACGCACCCACGACCCCTACGCACTATGTCGAAGGGTGGGGCGGTTCGCTGGGCGACGATAGCCACCAAGCCGTTTTGGTCGCTGGCCCAATTCGGGCTTTCGCGAACATAGTACGGCTCGGCGACTACTGCCACTGTCGTCTGCCACTGCGCCATGGATTGGGCCAGAAGGTCCTGGGCATCGGCGCAGTGGTTGACGTTGGCCTGCAGTATGGAGATGGAGTGTGCCATTACGATTGGGCGGTGTCCATCGCCTCCTCATGTTGCGGCAGGGTGGGGGATGTTTTGGGTGCCGTCCCACCTGCTGCTCCGCTTTTTCTTGAGGCCGCCTTCTTACCGGAGGCCGCCTTACACTCTCTGGACCCCAGCCGATGAGCGGACGCCTTCCCCGCCGCCGCACAGACGGGGCAACCGGGCTCCGCGGAGCAGGTGGCCGACTTGTGGCCGGCCTGCCCACAACGGAAGCAGAGCGCACTGCGGTCAATGTCCGCAGTGCACTTGGCCCCAACGTGCCCCGGCTCCAGGCAGCGGAAGCACCGCGCCGGTCTCGGCTCCAAGGTGGTCAGCCTGACCACTGACCACCCGACGAGTACCCGACGGCCATCCGTCAGCCTCTTGGCAGCCTCGATCGGGCACCGCAGCCATGCAGTGCCTTGGCGACCCCGTGGGCGTTGGATGTCGCCCACCTTAATTGAGGCGGCCGAGCAGCCTCCCTCTGCTGCCAAAGATGTCGCCACCATTTCTTTAGAGGCCGAGTCGCTCAAGCCAGAGATGCGCAACTCTACACACCTCTCCGGCCTGGCGACACGGACCTCCTTTAGCACCTCTCGCAGTTGTGCGGCCAGGTTGTCCGCCTTCCGGGCGCGGTCCTCGCCCGCCACCTCCATGATGCGAGCCCCTGTTGCCGCCTCACGGAACCGGAGGCCGTCTATGCCCAGGGCCTTGAGGTCTATGGCCCCTTCAGCCCTGGACAACACGTCGCGGTAGGTGATGCCCTGCTCCAGTGCGCCCGGCTGCAGCGTGAGTGTGACCGCTGCAGTTGCCGGGGCGCGCAGTTTGCGCGGCTTGCGGGCACCACGCTTCCGCTTCTTAATCACCGGAGCGGTCGGGGGAGCTGTGGCTGGGGCCGACTTCGCCACCTTTGGCCGCGCTGCCACCTTATTCCATGCGGCCATTGGGGCCGCAGTGGGGACCAACTTGGATGCTGAAGAGGACTCTGTGGTGGGCGTCCTCTGGCGGGCAGCTTCCGCCTCTTTGGCTGCGGCTGTTTTCTTCTTGGCGCGGCCCTTCTTCTTTGCCTTCCTCTCCCCCCTGAGCTCGCCAGGGCCTGCTCCTACCTCCATCTGCTCATCTGGCAGACGAGCAGAGTGGGACGGGGGGGAAGGTGGAAGAGGCGGGAGTTCCACTGTAGGCTCTTCAACACTTTCTGATCGAGCTGCCGCTCGTTTATCGGCCTGAAGAGGTGGGCGGATGCGGGTCTCGGGCAGCAGCCGGTCCGCAATCCCCGCAAGCCGCGCGTCAATAAGGAACGCGATTTCGTCGCGTCCCATCGGAGGTGGTGCAGACTGCGCCTGCTGCTGCCAGGCCCGCATTTCCGCCCGCACAGCGGCCAGCTCTGCCTGGAGCTGGGCCACCTCCTCAGACTCTGTGCGAGACCTGAGCACACGCACGTGCTGGAGGATGGTTTCACATGCGAGCTTCAGGTCCCGCACGTACTGCCCCTTCAGGTTGGAACTTTTGGTGGCTATGGTTTGCACCATCCCCACCGCCGCCTCAATGGCACCCGATAACTGATCCGAGCTGAGGGGCTCAGGCGCTGCTGACGACTCACCCGCACTGGGTTGTCGGCTGGGCCCAGGCTGCGGGCTAGGGGTAGGGGTCTCTCTTAGGTAGAGAGACCTCTGCCGCATCCGTTGAAGGTCGTCAGCCATCTCCTCCTCCCTCCGCAGTTCCAGCTCCCGCTGCTTGGCCGCGTTAAGTTCGGCCTGGGCTTGCGCCAGGCCAGCGAATTCGCCCGTCGTTATCGGGCGACCGCGGGGCTTCTTGGGTGTATGGGACACCTTTTCTACCTCTGGGACCCGCTTTCTCCAGAATCGTCCCATGGGGGACGACGAACGTGAGCCCTCTGGACTGGACACGTCCAGACGGTCCAGCACCACCACCGCCTCTGGGAGAGAGCCGGGAGGCCTCGTGGCCTCCGTCCCGATCTCCATCTCTGCTTCGCGCTCACGCGCCTGTCGCTCGGGAGCTTGGTCCCGGCACGACTCACTGTCACTATCAAGGTTTGACATTGTCCTGAAAAGGACAGTATCAAAAACAAGTCAACCTCAATGCCGCAAGATAAGCTACCGAGATTTAGTCACCCAACGTGCCACTCCGTTACGGTGGTCACGTTGGGGTCCAGGGCACACGACGGGGACGTACTCGATAGCTCTTGGGGCGTGCCCCAGGTTAGGTTAGGTTAGGTTAGGTTAGGTTAGGTTAGGTTAGGTTAGGTTAGGTTAGGTTAGGTTAGGTTAGGTTAGGTTAGGTTAGGTTAGGTTAGGTTAGGTTAGGTTAGGTTAGGTTAGGTTAGGTTAGGTTAGGTTAGGTTAGGTTAGGTTAGGTTAGGTTAGGTTAGGTTAGGTTAGGTTAGGTTAGGTTAGGTTAGGTTAGGTTAGGTTAGGTTAGGTTAGGTTAGGTTAGGTTAGGTTAGGTTAGGTTAGGTTAGGTTAGGTTAGGTTAGGTTAGGTTAGGTTAGGTTAGGTTAGGTTAGGTTAGGTTAGGTTAGGTTAGGTTAGGTTAGGTTAGGTTAGGTTAGGTTAGGTTAGGTTAGGTTAGGTTAGGTTAGGTTAGGTTAGGTTAGGTTAGGTTAGGTTAGGTTAGGTTAGGTTAGGTTAGGTTAGGTTAGGTTAGGTTAGGTTAGGTTAGGTTAGGTTAGGTTAGGTTAGGTTAGGTTAGGTTAGGTTAGGTTAGGTTAGGTTAGGTTAGGTTAGGTTAGGTTAGGTTAGGTTAGGTTAGGTTAGGTTAGGTTAGGTTAGGTTAGGTTAGGTTAGGTTAGGTTAGGTTAGGTTAGGTTAGGTTAGGTTAGGTTAGGTTAGGTTAGGTTAGGTTAGGTTAGGTTAGGTTAGGTTAGGTTAGGTTAGGTTAGGTTAGGTTAGGTTAGGTTAGGTTAGGTTAGGTTAGGTTAGGTTAGGTTAGGTTAGGTTAGGTTAGGTTAGGTTAGGTTAGGTTAGGTTAGGTTAGGTTAGGTTAGGTTAGGTTAGGTTAGGTTAGGTTAGGTTAGGTTAGGTTAGGTTAGGTTAGGTTAGGTTAGGTTAGGTTAGGTTAGGTTAGGTTAGGTTAGGTTAGGTTAGGTTAGGTTAGGTTAGGTTAGGTTAGGTTAGGTTAGGTTAGGTTAGGTTAGGTTAGGTTAGGTTAGGTTAGGTTAGGTTAGGTTAGGTTAGGTTAGGTTAGGTTAGGTTAGGTTAGGTTAGGTTAGGTTAGGTTAGGTTAGGTTAGGTTAGGTTAGGTTAGGTTAGGTTAGGTTAGGTTAGGTTAGGTTAGGTTAGGTTAGGTTAGGTTAGGTTAGGTTAGGTTAGGTTAGGTTAGGTTAGGTTAGGTTAGGTTAGGTTAGGTTAGGTTAGGTTAGGTTAGGTTAGGTTAGGTTAGGTTAGGTTAGGTTAGGTTAGGTTAGGTTAGGTTAGGTTAGGTTAGGTTAGGTTAGGTTAGGTTAGGTTAGGTTAGGTTAGGTTAGGTTAGGTTAGGTTAGGTTAGGTTAGGTTAGGTTAGGTTAGGTTAGGTTAGGTTAGGTTAGGTTAGGTTAGGTTAGGTTAGGTTAGGTTAGGTTAGGTTAGGTTAGGTTAGGTTAGGTTAGGTTAGGTTAGGTTAGGTTAGGTTAGGTTAGGTTAGGTTAGGTTAGGTTAGGTTAGGTTAGGTTAGGTTAGGTTAGGTTAGGTTAGGTTAGGTTAGGTTAGGTTAGGTTAGGTTAGGTTAGGTTAGGTTAGGTTAGGTTAGGTTAGGTTAGGTTAGGTTAGGTTAGGTTAGGTTAGGTTAGGTTAGGTTAGGTTAGGTTAGGTTAGGTTAGGTTAGGTTAGGTTAGGTTAGGTTAGGTTAGGTTAGGTTAGGTTAGGTTAGGTTAGGTTAGGTTAGGTTAGGTTAGGTTAGGTTAGGTTAGGTTAGGTTAGGTTAGGTTAGGTTAGGTTAGGTTAGGTTAGGTTAGGTTAGGTTAGGTTAGGTTAGGTTAGGTTAGGTTAGGTTAGGTTAGGTTAGGTTAGGTTAGGTTAGGTTAGGTTAGGTTAGGTTAGGTTAGGTTAGGTTAGGTTAGGTTAGGTTAGGTTAGGTTAGGTTAGGTTAGGTTAGGTTAGGTTAGGTTAGGTTAGGTTAGGTTAGGTTAGGTTAGGTTAGGTTAGGTTAGGTTAGGTTAGGTTAGGTTAGGTTAGGTTAGGTTAGGTTAGGTTAGGTTAGGTTAGGTTAGGTTAGGTTAGGTTAGGTTAGGTTAGGTTAGGTTAGGTTAGGTTAGGTTAGGTTAGGTTAGGTTAGGTTAGGTTAGGTTAGGTTAGGTTAGGTTAGGTTAGGTTAGGTTAGGTTAGGTTAGGTTAGGTTAGGTTAGGTTAGGTTAGGTTAGGTTAGGTTAGGTTAGGTTAGGTTAGGTTAGGTTAGGTTAGGTTAGGTTAGGTTAGGTTAGGTTAGGTTAGGTTAGGTTAGGTTAGGTTAGGTTAGGTTAGGTTAGGTTAGGTTAGGTTAGGTTAGGTTAGGTTAGGTTAGGTTAGGTTAGGTTAGGTTAGGTTAGGTTAGGTTAGGTTAGGTTAGGTTAGGTTAGGTTAGGTTAGGTTAGGTTAGGTTAGGTTAGGTTAGGTTAGGTTAGGTTAGGTTAGGTTAGGTTAGGTTAGGTTAGGTTAGGTTAGGTTAGGTTAGGTTAGGTTAGGTTAGGTTAGGTTAGGTTAGGTTAGGTTAGGTTAGGTTAGGTTAGGTTAGGTTAGGTTAGGTTAGGTTAGGTTAGGTTAGGTTAGGTTAGGTTAGGTTAGGTTAGGTTAGGTTAGGTTAGGTTAGGTTAGGTTAGGTTAGGTTAGGTTAGGTTAGGTTAGGTTAGGTTAGGTTAGCTTAGGTTAGGTTAGGTTAGGTTAGGTTAGGTTAGGTTAGGTTAGGTTAGGTTAGGTTAGGTTAGGTTAGGTTAGGTTAGGTTAGGTTAGGTTAGGTTAGGTTAGGTTAGGTTAGGTTAGGTTAGGTTAGGTTAGGTTAGGTTAGGTTAGGTTAGGTTAGGTTAGGTTAGGTTAGGTTAGGTTAGGTTAGGTTAGGTTAGGTTAGGTTAGGTTAGGTTAGGTTAGGTTAGGTTAGGTTAGGTTAGGTTAGGTTAGGTTAGGTTAGGTTAGGTTAGGTTAGGTTAGGTTAGGTTAGGTTAGGTTAGGTTAGGTTAGGTTAGGTTAGGTTAGGTTAGGTTAGGTTAGGTTAGGTTAGGTTAGGTTAGGTTAGGTTAGGTTAGGTTAGGTTAGGTTAGGTTAGGTTAGGTTAGGTTAGGTTAGGTTAGGTTAGGTTAGGTTAGGTTAGGTTAGGTTAGGTTAGGTTAGGTTAGGTTAGGTTAGGTTAGGTTAGGTTAGGTTAGGTTAGGTTAGGTTAGGTTAGGTTAGGTTAGGTTAGGTTAGGTTAGGTTAGGTTAGGTTAGGTTAGGTTAGGTTAGGTTAGGTTAGGTTAGGTTAGGTTAGGTTAGGTTAGGTTAGGTTAGGTTAGGTTAGGTTAGGTTAGGTTAGGTTAGGTTAGGTTAGGTTAGGTTAGGTTAGGTTAGGTTAGGTTAGGTTAGGTTAGGTTAGGTTAGGTTAGGTTAGGTTAGGTTAGGTTAGGTTAGGTTAGGTTAGGTTAGGTTAGGTTAGGTTAGGTTAGGTTAGGTTAGGTTAGGTTAGGTTAGGTTAGGTTAGGTTAGGTTAGGTTAGGTTAGGTTAGGTTAGGTTAGGTTAGGTTAGGTTAGGTTAGGTTAGGTTAGGTTAGGTTAGGTTAGGTTAGGTTAGGTTAGGTTAGGTTAGGTTAGGTTAGGTTAGGTTAGGTTAGGTTAGGTTAGGTTAGGTTAGGTTAGGTTAGGTTAGGTTAGGTTAGGTTAGGTTAGGTTAGGTTAGGTTAGGTTAGGTTAGGTTAGGTTAGGTTAGGTTAGGTTAGGTTAGGTTAGGTTAGGTTAGGTTAGGTTAGGTTAGGTTAGGTTAGGTTAGGTTAGGTTAGGTTAGGTTAGGTTAGGTTAGGTTAGGTTAGGTTAGGTTAGGTTAGGTTAGGTTAGGTTAGGTTAGGTTAGGTTAGGTTAGGTTAGGTTAGGTTAGGTTAGGTTAGGTTAGGTTAGGTTAGGTTAGGTTAGGTTAGGTTAGGTTAGGTTAGGTTAGGTTAGGTTAGGTTAGGTTAGGTTAGGTTAGGTTAGGTTAGGTTAGGTTAGGTTAGGTTAGGTTAGGTTAGGTTAGGTTAGGTTAGGTTAGGTTAGGTTAGGTTAGGTTAGGTTAGGTTAGGTTAGGTTAGGTTAGGTTAGGTTAGGTTAGGTTAGGTTAGGTTAGGTTAGGTTAGGTTAGGTTAGGTTAGGTTAGGTTAGGTTAGGTTAGGTTAGGTTAGGTTAGGTTAGGTTAGGTTAGGTTAGGTTAGGTTAGGTTAGGTTAGGTTAGGTTAGGTTAGGTTAGGTTAGGTTAGGTTAGGTTAGGTTAGGTTAGGTTAGGTTAGGTTAGGTTAGGTTAGGTTAGGTTAGGTTAGGTTAGGTTAGGTTAGGTTAGGTTAGGTTAGGTTAGGTTAGGTTAGGTTAGGTTAGGTTAGGTTAGGTTAGGTTAGGTTAGGTTAGGTTAGGTTAGGTTAGGTTAGGTTAGGTTAGGTTAGGTTAGGTTAGGTTAGGTTAGGTTAGGTTAGGTTAGGTTAGGTTAGGTTAGGTTAGGTTAGGTTAGGTTAGGTTAGGTTAGGTTAGGTTAGGTTAGGTTAGGTTAGGTTAGGTTAGGTTAGGTTAGGTTAGGTTAGGTTAGGTTAGGTTAGGTTAGGTTAGGTTAGGTTAGGTTAGGTTAGGTTAGGTTAGGTTAGGTTAGGTTAGGTTAGGTTAGGTTAGGTTAGGTTAGGTTAGGTTAGGTTAGGTTAGGTTAGGTTAGGTTAGGTTAGGTTAGGTTAGGTTAGGTTAGGTTAGGTTAGGTTAGGTTAGGTTAGGTTAGGTTAGGTTAGGTTAGGTTAGGTTAGGTTAGGTTAGGTTAGGTTAGGTTAGGTTAGGTTAGGTTAGGTTAGGTTAGGTTAGGTTAGGTTAGGTTAGGTTAGGTTAGGTTAGGTTAGGTTAGGTTAGGTTAGGTTAGGTTAGGTTAGGTTAGGTTAGGTTAGGTTAGGTTAGGTTAGGTTAGGTTAGGTTAGGTTAGGTTAGGTTAGGTTAGGTTAGGTTAGGTTAGGTTAGGTTAGGTTAGGTTAGGTTAGGTTAGGTTAGGTTAGGTTAGGTTAGGTTAGGTTAGGTTAGGTTAGGTTAGGTTAGGTTAGGTTAGGTTAGGTTAGGTTAGGTTAGGTTAGGTTAGGTTAGGTTAGGTTAGGTTAGGTTAGGTTAGGTTAGGTTAGGTTAGGTTAGGTTAGGTTAGGTTAGGTTAGGTTAGGTTAGGTTAGGTTAGGTTAGGTTAGGTTAGGTTAGGTTAGGTTAGGTTAGGTTAGGTTAGGTTAGGTTAGGTTAGGTTAGGTTAGGTTAGGTTAGGTTAGGTTAGGTTAGGTTAGGTTAGGTTAGGTTAGGTTAGGTTAGGTTAGGTTAGGTTAGGTTAGGTTAGGTTAGGTTAGGTTAGGTTAGGTTAGGTTAGGTTAGGTTAGGTTAGGTTAGGTTAGGTTAGGTTAGGTTAGGTTAGGTTAGGTTAGGTTAGGTTAGGTTAGGTTAGGTTAGGTTAGGTTAGGTTAGGTTAGGTTAGGTTAGGTTAGGTTAGGTTAGGTTAGGTTAGGTTAGGTTAGGTTAGGTTAGGTTAGGTTAGGTTAGGTTAGGTTAGGTTAGGTTAGGTTAGGTTAGGTTAGGTTAGGTTAGGTTAGGTTAGGTTAGGTTAGGTTAGGTTAGGTTAGGTTAGGTTAGGTTAGGTTAGGTTAGGTTAGGTTAGGTTAGGTTAGGTTAGGTTAGGTTAGGTTAGGTTAGGTTAGGTTAGGTTAGGTTAGGTTAGGTTAGGTTAGGTTAGGTTAGGTTAGGTTAGGTTAGGTTAGGTTAGGTTAGGTTAGGTTAGGTTAGGTTAGGTTAGGTTAGGTTAGGTTAGGTTAGGTTAGGTTAGGTTAGGTTAGGTTAGGTTAGGTTAGGTTAGGTTAGGTTAGGTTAGGTTAGGTTAGGTTAGGTTAGGTTAGGTTAGGTTAGGTTAGGTTAGGTTAGGTTAGGTTAGGTTAGGTTAGGTTAGGTTAGGTTAGGTTAGGTTAGGTTAGGTTAGGTTAGGTTAGGTTAGGTTAGGTTAGGTTAGGTTAGGTTAGGTTAGGTTAGGTTAGGTTAGGTTAGGTTAGGTTAGGTTAGGTTAGGTTAGGTTAGGTTAGGTTAGGTTAGGTTAGGTTAGGTTAGGTTAGGTTAGGTTAGGTTAGGTTAGGTTAGGTTAGGTTAGGTTAGGTTAGGTTAGGTTAGGTTAGGTTAGGTTAGGTTAGGTTAGGTTAGGTTAGGTTAGGTTAGGTTAGGTTAGGTTAGGTTAGGTTAGGTTAGGTTAGGTTAGGTTAGGTTAGGTTAGGTTAGGTTAGGTTAGGTTAGGTTAGGTTAGGTTAGGTTAGGTTAGGTTAGGTTAGGTTAGGTTAGGTTAGGTTAGGTTAGGTTAGGTTAGGTTAGGTTAGGTTAGGTTAGGTTAGGTTAGGTTAGGTTAGGTTAGGTTAGGTTAGGTTAGGTTAGGTTAGGTTAGGTTAGGTTAGGTTAGGTTAGGTTAGGTTAGGTTAGGTTAGGTTAGGTTAGGTTAGGTTAGGTTAGGTTAGGTTAGGTTAGGTTAGGTTAGGTTAGGTTAGGTTAGGTTAGGTTAGGTTAGGTTAGGTTAGGTTAGGTTAGGTTAGGTTAGGTTAGGTTAGGTTAGGTTAGGTTAGGTTAGGTTAGGTTAGGTTAGGTTAGGTTAGGTTAGGTTAGGTTAGGTTAGGTTAGGTTAGGTTAGGTTAGGTTAGGTTAGGTTAGGTTAGGTTAGGTTAGGTTAGGTTAGGTTAGGTTAGGTTAGGTTAGGTTAGGTTAGGTTAGGTTAGGTTAGGTTAGGTTAGGTTAGGTTAGGTTAGGTTAGGTTAGGTTAGGTTAGGTTAGGTTAGGTTAGGTTAGGTTAGGTTAGGTTAGGTTAGGTTAGGTTAGGTTAGGTTAGGTTAGGTTAGGTTAGGTTAGGTTAGGTTAGGTTAGGTTAGGTTAGGTTAGGTTAGGTTAGGTTAGGTTAGGTTAGGTTAGGTTAGGTTAGGTTAGGTTAGGTTAGGTTAGGTTAGGTTAGGTTAGGTTAGGTTAGGTTAGGTTAGGTTAGGTTAGGTTAGGTTAGGTTAGGTTAGGTTAGGTTAGGTTAGGTTAGGTTAGGTTAGGTTAGGTTAGGTTAGGTTAGGTTAGGTTAGGTTAGGTTAGGTTAGGTTAGGTTAGGTTAGGTTAGGTTAGGTTAGGTTAGGTTAGGTTAGGTTAGGTTAGGTTAGGTTAGGTTAGGTTAGGTTAGGTTAGGTTAGGTTAGGTTAGGTTAGGTTAGGTTAGGTTAGGTTAGGTTAGGTTAGGTTAGGTTAGGTTAGGTTAGGTTAGGTTAGGTTAGGTTAGGTTAGGTTAGGTTAGGTTAGGTTAGGTTAGGTTAGGTTAGGTTAGGTTAGGTTAGGTTAGGTTAGGTTAGGTTAGGTTAGGTTAGGTTAGGTTAGGTTAGGTTAGGTTAGGTTAGGTTAGGTTAGGTTAGGTTAGGTTAGGTTAGGTTAGGTTAGGTTAGGTTAGGTTAGGTTAGGTTAGGTTAGGTTAGGTTAGGTTAGGTTAGGTTAGGTTAGGTTAGGTTAGGTTAGGTTAGGTTAGGTTAGGTTAGGTTAGGTTAGGTTAGGTTAGGTTAGGTTAGGTTAGGTTAGGTTAGGTTAGGTTAGGTTAGGTTAGGTTAGGTTAGGTTAGGTTAGGTTAGGTTAGGTTAGGTTAGGTTAGGTTAGGTTAGGTTAGGTTAGGTTAGGTTAGGTTAGGTTAGGTTAGGTTAGGTTAGGTTAGGTTAGGTTAGGTTAGGTTAGGTTAGGTTAGGTTAGGTTAGGTTAGGTTAGGTTAGGTTAGGTTAGGTTAGGTTAGGTTAGGTTAGGTTAGGTTAGGTTAGGTTAGGTTAGGTTAGGTTAGGTTAGGTTAGGTTAGGTTAGGTTAGGTTAGGTTAGGTTAGGTTAGGTTAGGTTAGGTTAGGTTAGGTTAGGTTAGGTTAGGTTAGGTTAGGTTAGGTTAGGTTAGGTTAGGTTAGGTTAGGTTAGGTTAGGTTAGGTTAGGTTAGGTTAGGTTAGGTTAGGTTAGGTTAGGTTAGGTTAGGTTAGGTTAGGTTAGGTTAGGTTAGGTTAGGTTAGGTTAGGTTAGGTTAGGTTAGGTTAGGTTAGGTTAGGTTAGGTTAGGTTAGGTTAGGTTAGGTTAGGTTAGGTTAGGTTAGGTTAGGTTAGGTTAGGTTAGGTTAGGTTAGGTTAGGTTAGGTTAGGTTAGGTTAGGTTAGGTTAGGTTAGGTTAGGTTAGGTTAGGTTAGGTTAGGTTAGGTCAGGTTAGGTTAGGTTAGGTTAGGTTAGGTTAGGTTAGGTTAGGTTAGGTTAGGTTAGGTTAGGTTAGGTTAGGTTAGGTTAGGTTAGGTTAGGTTAGGTTAGGTTAGGTTAGGTTAGGTTAGGTTAGGTTAGGTTAGGTTAGGTTAGGTTAGGTTAGGTTAGGTTAGGTTAGGTTAGGTTAGGTTAGGTTAGGTTAGGTTAGGTTAGGTTAGGTTAGGTTAGGTTAGGTTAGGTTAGGTTAGGTTAGGTTAGGTTAGGTTAGGTTAGGTTAGGTTAGGTTAGGTTAGGTTAGGTTAGGTTAGGTTAGGTTAGGTTAGGTTAGGTTAGGTTAGGTTAGGTTAGGTTAGGTTAGGTTAGGTTAGGTTAGGTTAGGTTAGGTTAGGTTAGGTTAGGTTAGGTTAGGTTAGGTTAGGTTAGGTTAGGTTAGGTTAGGTTAGGTTAGGTTAGGTTAGGTTAGGTTAGGTTAGGTTAGGTTAGGTTAGGTTAGGTTAGGTTAGGTTAGGTTAGGTTAGGTTAGGTTAGGTTAGGTTAGGTTAGGTTAGGTTAGGTTAGGTTAGGTTAGGTTAGGTTAGGTTAGGTTAGGTTAGGTTAGGTTAGGTTAGGTTAGGTTAGGTTAGGTTAGGTTAGGTTAGGTTAGGTTAGGTTAGGTTAGGTTAGGTTAGGTTAGGTTAGGTTAGGTTAGGTTAGGTTAGGTTAGGTTAGGTTAGGTTAGGTTAGGTTAGGTTAGGTTAGGTTAGGTTAGGTTAGGTTAGGTTAGGTTAGGTTAGGTTAGGTTAGGTTAGGTTAGGTTAGGTTAGGTTAGGTTAGGTTAGGTTAGGTTAGGTTAGGTTAGGTTAGGTTAGGTTAGGTTAGGTTAGGTTAGGTTAGGTTAGGTTAGGTTAGGTTAGGTTAGGTTAGGTTAGGTTAGGTTAGGTTAGGTTAGGTTAGGTTAGGTTAGGTTAGGTTAGGTTAGGTTAGGTTAGGTTAGGTTAGGTTAGGTTAGGTTAGGTTAGGTTAGGTTAGGTTAGGTTAGGTTAGGTTAGGTTAGGTTAGGTTAGGTTAGGTTAGGTTAGGTTAGGTTAGGTTAGGTTAGGTTAGGTTAGGTTAGGTTAGGTTAGGTTAGGTTAGGTTAGGTTAGGTTAGGTTAGGTTAGGTTAGGTTAGGTTAGGTTAGGTTAGGTTAGGTTAGGTTAGGTTAGGTTAGGTTAGGTTAGGTTAGGTTAGGTTAGGTTAGGTTAGGTTAGGTTAGGTTAGGTTAGGTTAGGTTAGGTTAGGTTAGGTTAGGTTAGGTTAGGTTAGGTTAGGTTAGGTTAGGTTAGGTTAGGTTAGGTTAGGTTAGGTTAGGTTAGGTTAGGTTAGGTTAGGTTAGGTTAGGTTAGGTTAGGTTAGGTTAGGTTAGGTTAGGTTAGGTTAGGTTAGGTTAGGTTAGGTTAGGTTAGGTTAGGTTAGGTTAGGTTAGGTTAGGTTAGGTTAGGTTAGGTTAGGTTAGGTTAGGTTAGGTTAGGTTAGGTTAGGTTAGGTTAGGTTAGGTTAGGTTAGGTTAGGTTAGGTTAGGTTAGGTTAGGTTAGGTTAGGTTAGGTTAGGTTAGGTTAGGTTAGGTTAGGTTAGGTTAGGTTAGGTTAGGTTAGGTTAGGTTAGGTTAGGTTAGGTTAGGTTAGGTTAGGTTAGGTTAGGTTAGGTTAGGTTAGGTTAGGTTAGGTTAGGTTAGGTTAGGTTAGGTTAGGTTAGGTTAGGTTAGGTTAGGTTAGGTTAGGTTAGGTTAGGTTAGGTTAGGTTAGGTTAGGTTAGGTTAGGTTAGGTTAGGTTAGGTTAGGTTAGGTTAGGTTAGGTTAGGTTAGGTTAGGTTAGGTTAGGTTAGGTTAGGTTAGGTTAGGTTAGGTTAGGTTAGGTTAGGTTAGGTTAGGTTAGGTTAGGTTAGGTTAGGTTAGGTTAGGTTAGGTTAGGTTAGGTTAGGTTAGGTTAGGTTAGGTTAGGTTAGGTTAGGTTAGGTTAGGTTAGGTTAGGTTAGGTTAGGTTAGGTTAGGTTAGGTTAGGTTAGGTTAGGTTAGGTTAGGTTAGGTTAGGTTAGGTTAGGTTAGGTTAGGTTAGGTTAGGTTAGGTTAGGTTAGGTTAGGTTAGGTTAGGTTAG